>PVLA01007411.1:0-105698 GCA_004027455.1 Hydrochoerus hydrochaeris | reverse complement strand
GGTTGCTGGAGGCCCTCTAGATAACCCCTTTGTGAGGACTGATTGTGGGGTTTTGCCTTCTGTGAATAATGTGAGAGAGTTTATGTGGGAGCTTTGGGTGAAAGAGCTCATGGAGGAGGATTTACAAAATTCCTGTGAGACAACTGCCCTGAGACACTGGACAGGCAGCCAGAGACGGGCAACTAGGACACATATGTTATGCCACCAGCTGCCTAAGACAGGCACAGGACCAATTGCTGTCCTGCAGGCCCATGACGGGTAAGGCCTGGTTGGGTTCATGTGAAGAGTCCTTGACCTAAGATAGGCGCTGTCCTCACAGGGACCGCCGCTCCCATAAGTGATAAGGGAAACAATGTAGGGAGCCGCATGATAATCTCACACATCTCTCCCTCCTGCAGGCATTCAAGTAAGTCAGCTTGCATTTCCGGGGCTGACTAAATGACAAGATTGAGATGTTAAATAATACCTATTGCCCTGAGCCTGGGGCGCTTCCTGCTTGGAGCTGAGGTCAATTAAAACCTATTGTTTGGGATTGTCCCTGCCTGGCTCTGGGCCTGGGGCATTTCCTGCTTGGGGCTGGGGGTTGCTGCCAGGGTTGGCAAATATATATTCCAGCTTCTAAAAAATAAAGGCGGATTCAGATTCACTCACAGACTGGTGTGCAGTGTTTTCTGTCTCTCACTTGCCGACTCCCTGTCCACCTTTGGGAAACCCTAGCCCTGCCGCAGCTGGACTCCGGCAGGAACCCAACCTGTTCTAATCAGTCTCATTCCCTACATTTCCTCAGTGCCATATGCACAAAACACAGAAAATGAAGTAATTTGGGAAAGTACTTTGCAAACTTAAAGCTCTGTTTAACTTTATTATACATATTCCTGCTTGTATATTGCTTTTTACACAATCTTGCCTATATGACTTTTCAGCATCAAGAATTAGGACAACACAAGGAGGAGCACTCCTACCTCTGGCTCCATCTTGCTTTTCTAAAACTCCTGGAATCTACTGCACCCTCAGAGGGCACAAGCTGACATCACCTATAATATTAATAGTATTTTCAAACTGCAACATTTATGGACACTGGATTAGTGCCTCAGAACCCCCTCCATCCCATGCCAAGACTAACCAGTATGTTCAGTTTTCCTTGATGCTTGTAAAAATAGCTCCTGTTGATAGAAGAATTTAGGAGTTAGGTGTTAGGAAGAAAGTTTCTGTGGCTTCTCATATTTCTGTACCTCTAATAAGCAGAGACTCTGAAAGCTTTTGTTTCAGATTATCTTTTCAAGGATGTTCCTATAGTGAACAGCCTTGGAAGACATAGATATTATCTCCAGAGGGCAGATTTGTTTGATGACAAATATAACAAAGGTAATGCTCCCTCTAGAAAATTAAGTTGGGCAGATTTTCTAGTAGCTCCTTTAATAGACTAGTTTCCTAAGTTTAGGGTTCCATAGTTGTGACAAAAACCCACTGCACATGCAGCATCTACCTGGACCCTTATGTATTGCCCCTATGGGATTTGGAGGCAAGGCATATCAACACAAGATGCTGATACTTATGCTGGCTGCTTGCCATGAGCAGTTAAATCCTTTATTGTTGACTCAGGAGTCTTATATCTTCTGTCAGCATCCACAGAACTGGTGGGCTAACTTGTTAGCTTGTGCACAGGTAAAATCTCAGAACTTGACATTTCACAGCTCTTGATACCTGGTGATAAAGAACACACTCCACCCCTCTGAAACACCTGCTCCAACTCCTCTCATCCCCTCTGTCCAATGTACTTGCCTGTCTCAATTACAAGACCCACTGCCTATGCTGGCACAGTCCAAGAAAAGCTGAAGGTAAATGTAATTAAGTGACTAACTCAAGTGCTAGACACCAATTTCTGTCAGAACCAGCCATGCTGAGGGATAATGATATTAACTACAGCATCTTTTGCTCTGAAGGGAAATCTTTTCAGAAATGTCTTTTTCCTCATAGAGCTTTTGTCCTCTATCACCTTTAGCCCCTCATGACCACTTTCTTGCCAGCTAGAATGTCCAGACCCTCCAACCCAGCAATACCACTGTAGAATCTCAGCAGTATGGGGAGCACTTTAGAACATGAAGATTCATCCTCCAATCCCAGACCTACTAAATCAGTCTCTAGTATGAGACCCAACAGTCTTCATTTTTTAAAAATGCCCCCAGGTGATCCTGAGTATGCTGAAATTTGTTGTAAATCTTGTGAGTCAACCCTGGCTGCATATGAAAATATGCTCAGACTCCAGCCTAGAGATTCTCACTAATTGTCCTGAAGTGGGACCCATGCATGGTTGGTTGGATTGCTTGCCTGCCTGTTTGCAGACAGTTGCTTCATCTCGGGCAGCTTTTAAATTTTTTCCCCAAAGATTCCATTTGCAGTCAGGGTTGAAAATCCCCAGTCTATCCACACTATTGGGAACAGCTGAAAATTGTATATATCAATGATTTTCCTCTGATATTTCTTTGTTCTGACATCCCATCACCCTTCAGTGAATTTATTTAGCTCTTCCCCCTTCCAAATAAATAAATCTTAAAAATTCTTGTAATTCTTTAATAATCACTTACTATGCAAATCTCTCCCACTGTTTAGACTAAATGGATCTCTTCTTCTTATACTCACTCTTGGTAGCCCAACCAAGCTCTTTAAAGCTTATCTACCCATCCATCTACATATGCCTTGCATATGTCATATATATCTTCAGACACAACTGGCTTATTGCTGTGTCATTGTGGTCCACCTCCACTCTGCTTCCAGCACCAAGTTTCAAGGTAGCTGAAGCCTGGGTGAAGATACCTCTATATACCAGAGGCTTGGGGATTTCTGACAATGAGCAGAATATTCAAAGCTGCCACACTTTCCCTTTTATCCCCCATGTAAAGGAGGTGGCCAGCATACTGAAGAAGCCTCCATCTAAGTAACAAATTAAAAAATAATAGTAAATAAATGCCAAATTGAGCAGACCTGATATGGAAACCCTGTCTTTCTCTCACTCTGTTCTTGATAGTATGGCTTAATGTTAGAATTACTTGGGTATCTCCAAGTAGAAGATATTTATTTCTTTAAGGAATTCAGAAAGGAGAATGCTTCAGAGCCTCAGCTCCATTCCCAGAAATTTCCAGAAACTTCTTTAAAGACAACATGATCCATACACCCTAGATCCTAATTGCTGTGTCTTTCAGAAGGATACCTCCACCCTCACCAACATGAGCTCTGCAAAATGCAGCCACATCATCAAGATCAGTCTTTAAAATAAATTAGCAGTCAACTCTTGAAAACATCATTCTCCATCCTCTCTCTCTCTCCCTCTCTGCCACTCTCCTGCTGTGAGAATAAGTGTCCCTACATTCTCCCCATAGTCACCTCTATCAAAACTCCCATGGAGGAGGAATACATACACTCAGGCTTGAGGGACAGATAAGGTCTAACAGGGGAATAATCTGACATCAAAAGAGTAAGTTACTTTAATGGTCAAAATGTAAACTGTGTTGAGCTGCCCTGAGATATTCTCTAAGGGAACTGTTAGAGGACTATTTATTTTTTGGGAAAAAAGGAACAAGTTTATTAAACTCAGCTCTGGCTGAAGGAACAGTTTCTGCAGGAAGTTATTAGAGATCTTGATACCTCTAGCAACAGGCTTTGTTTGGACACCATGTAGATTCTGTGCTGGGTAAAACAAAGTCTCTCCTAGATGCATTAAAGACAATGAGATTTCTCCTCCTAGACAAGTAAGACTTTTGAAATAAGTATTATTCAGTTGCTACGTATTCATCTAAAATATTAACACATCTTTAAAATATTAACTCATTCAATCCTTACTACAGTCCTATGGTGTTTGCTACTGCTTTTACCCCCATATCACAACTGGGAACACTAAGCAACAGAGAAAGGAAGTAACAGAACCATCTTAGTCTATTTTCCATTGCTATACCAAAACAGCACAACCTGGGTGATTTATTGAAAATAGATTTATTTGGCTTACAGTGCCAGGCTGGCAAGTCCAAAAGCATGAAACTATCATTTCATGTGGGCCTTCAGCTGTGTCAAAATGTGGCAGACAGTGTCACGTTACCAGAGAGAGCAAGTATGCTTGCTCAGGACTCTCCCTCTGACAAAGCATAATACCGTCATGGGGGACCATCTCCATGACCACATCTAATCCTAGTACTGAACTTCACAAAGGTCCCACCTCCAAATGTCATTAACATATGAATTTGGAGATTAAGTTTCCAAGACATGAGCTTTTCAGCCACACATTCAAACCACAGCAAGTACCAAAACCAAGGAAGTCTGCCTCCAGAATCCATACTTTACTGTGGCAAAGGTCTTCAAGTGACCAGGAGTCCAAAATACCCATGAGTGCTGTACTTCTACTGCTATTGCTCAAAGGAGTCCTAATCTCCCCATTAGTGGCTTTGCCTCAGGGTCTTGGGAATATCTTCCACTCAACACTGCTTTTTTTGCTGATGAGGCAACCATAGAAAACAAGCTGGCCTTTAAGCCAGGTAACTTGATTCCAGGTTCCTACTGAAGTATGACTGGAAGGAGGAAAGATTCCATCTCTACCATTCCTAACCTGACTCAGAGAGCAATTCCCATGGCTCAGGGGCAAATCCCATAGGTCATCCCCCATCTCCTAGCAACCAGCATCTAGCTGCTGCACTGAATCTGTTTATATACCAGGTTAAGCAAATGCACCAATGGACAACAACATGGTGGAGGAGTAGCTGAGCACAAAGAGGCACTTGCTGACCAGTGTGTTCACATTTGGTCTTTGGATTCCCCTGGCTGTGGCCTTCTGCAGATTCTCTTTTCTCCCTCACTGTCTTGCTGTGTGGGTTTATAAGGTAACTCCCCAGAACAAGGCAGAAGGCAGTTAGTGCTGCCTATGCCCCAGGTGTGGAGGCAAGGCTGACTGCAGGAACAGGAAGAAACAAACACTGGAGGAATATAACCACTATGTAATTATGACGTATTATAATGGCTGCTAATCACTCAACACCAAACAGACCTCCCAAGGAGTGTCAGCCCTCAACCCGGCGGGTCAAAGTAAAAAGAATGTGGCACAGAGCTCCATAATGAGGAACTTTAATTGGAGTTTTATGAGAAATACAGAGGGAAGAAATGAAGTCCAAGTGGGTCTCTTTTTCAACAAGGAAGGAAAAGATAAGCAAAGAGCCTAAAGTAAGCAGGATAAGTAGGATAATCTTTGGTCTTTGCACGGGTTAAATTGTGGTAGCATACTGAAGCACCTTCACAAACTCCATGAAGCAGAAAATAAAGATGGTTGCTAGCTATATTCAGCTAGCTCCTCCTTGTCATTTAAATGCATTCTACTCCTTCAAACTTCTGCTTTTTTGGCTCATCCCCACTCAGATGCACATCTCTGACACACTAGTACTATATAAAGATTACTATGCATTCATTCCTTCATTCAACAACAATGCCTAGTATGTGTCAGATGCTAAAGACACAAATTTGTTGGATAGGGAGCTACAAAAGTTCCTAGCCTTAACTGCCTCTCTGGTCTATTGTAGCAACCAAATAAAGGAACTGGAATACAAATGTAAGTGCACTGAAATCCAAATGAGATGGCTACAGAATAGAGGTCAGAGGGTCTAGGAAGGCTTTAAAAGGACCTGTAACATTATGAATTTCCAGATTTTCCTCAGAAATGGGAGGCAGGTCAGACAGGGTGGTACATGCCTATAATCCCAGCACTCCATTCAGGAGGGAGGCAAAAGGATCACTGTGCATTCTAGGCCAGCCTGAAATACACAACAAGACCCTTTCTCAAAACAAAATAAACCAAAACCAAAGCCAAAAAAAAAAAAAAAAAGAGGCAGTTGGATAGGAAATGATACAGGCAGGCTCTGTTGTTCTTTTACAGTGCTAGAACATAGGCGAGACTGGAGAGCCAGGCAGGCCTATGCTAAGGAATCTGGAATTTGTACCACAGAACCACTACAGGATCACTGAGGAATTTAATCTCAAGAAATGACATTACAGGATTTGGATTTGAGAAGCCATTATAATACCTATTACTTATATAATACATTTCTCTTAAGTTTTTTGCCTGTATTAATTCATCCAATCAACAAATTTATGAGGCAATATTGTAATTAATTTCACTCTAAAAATGAAGCAACATGAAGGCACAGAGAGGTTGACTTGATCAAGGTCAAAGAGCTACCAGTGAGTGAAGTTGGAATAAAATCCAGACCCATCTGACTTGACAGCCCAAGTGTTCACAATGAGCTCTTTTCAGGCTCTACACATCTTTCTGCCTATTGCCCCTGAGAATTCCATCCCATGTCTAAGAAGCAGCTCACCATCCTCCACTATTCCCTCAGTATATAACTGCCACTTACTCTGTTCCCATAGCACATACCTGTGGGGATTGTGGCATTCATCACTACATTCGTATTTGTTTGAACCTCTCTTGGCCTATAAGATGGTAAGATCCTGGTGGAGTGGGTACATATTTGAAGTCTCTAGCTCTTCCCCAACACAGTTCTTTAAACTAAGACATTTATTAAATGTATATAAAGCTAATGAACATTTTAAAATAAAGGTACGGTACCAGAGATATAGCTCAGTGGCACAGCATCTGTCTATCAAGTGCAAGGTCATGAGTTCAATTTCCAGTACCAAAAAAATAAAAATAAAATAAAAAACATACTCTGTGCACCAGTTAACAGGGACTACCATAATGAAATGCCACAGACTGAGTACTATAAACAACCAAAATTTATTTTCTCAGAGCTCTGCAAGCTACAAGTCCATGACCAAGGTATAACTAAGGTTGGTTTCCTCTGAGGCCTCACCTTGGCTTGCAAATGGCTTCCCTTGTACTGCCTCCTCAAGTGGTAATCTTCTATTCATGAGTTCAAAACATCTCTCCTGGAGCCCTATTCACCTATTTTTATAATGCCGTAAGTCAAATAAGATTAGGGCCTCATTTTTACTTAATCACCTCTTGAGGGGCCTTGTCTCTAAATACAGTTATGTTTTGAGGTACCAGTGGTTAGGACCTCACCACAGGAATTTGAGGAGGTCACAATTCAGCCCATAACACTCTTTCTATACAAACACTTAACATTTGAACTCTGCTCTTCTTCCCCATCACTTTTTCTTTTCTGTGTGTTTTATATCCAGTATGAAGATCTTTAGTGAGAAAGAGCAGCTGTGAAGATGCTGTGTTGGTCAGAACAAATGAGTAACATGAGGACAACAAGCAGAAAGCACATCTTTCAGGACCGGAGGCTAATGGCAAGATGGGTAAAGAAGCACAGGCAGAACCAGAAAGCACAGCATGGGCCACCAGTTCCCTTGATTCCCTTAGTTCTTCCCTTAGTTCTGTCTGCCTCTGGCAAGGAGACCTTGAGATAGCCCTCAGTACCCTTTCTGCTGGAGTGCACCATGGCCTAGTGACCTGCTTTTTCATAAGGCACTTGGCAAAAGCAGTAAGCTACCACTTCTATGATTCAGCCACAATATACTGTGACTTCCACCTCTCTCTCTCTCTCTCTCTCTCTCTCTCTCTCTCTCTCTCTCTCTCTCTGTCTCTTACTAGCTATAATGAATTAAGCTGCAATGTTAGAGAGGCCTTCAAAGCAAGGAACGAAGGTACTTAATTCAAAAACCCCTGGTATACTGCCAACAACCATGTCAGCCAGTTTAAAAGTAGGTCCATCTCTAAGCAGGTCTTCAGTGAGATCCCAGTGCTAGATGATACTGTAACCACAGCCTCACAACAGACCTTGAATTAAGAGACCAGCAAGCTGTGTGTGGATTTCTGACTCACAAATACTGTGATCCACACATTACAATAAATATGTATTTTTCAAAGACATTAAGTTTTAGAATTATTTGTTTTATACCAATGGATAAGCAATACATTGCCCTAAAAATCCTTTTTCAAGCCCTCAAATATTTGCTGCCTTACTGTTTTGACTTCTGACCAGCAGCCCCACTTATATTTAACTCCATTAGGGTAATTTTATCTTGCATAATAATTTTCATCAGACTACTTTTGCCTACTGTATAAGGATAGAGTCAATATACAGGCACATCTAGCAGGCACTCTTGGGATTCTAAAATAGCCAATAGGGAAATAAATAATCAAACTTAACTTGGTTGCAAGAACCTCATCTCTGATCTATGCCAAGGTTACTGTACTCTGCTGCTAAAACTCAGGAGCACTCACTCTCCCACCTGCCTTGGTTTCTCTTTTTCTACCTCAACATTTCTTCACCAGAGAAGGAACTACCTCCATACCCCTCCTTGACACCACAGTCCACTATAAACTGTTTACACAGCATTCATGTGTGTCCAAGACCTATTTCCTTCCCTTCTTTACTTCTACCTCTTTCTAAACCACTTCAGGACAAAAATTTCCTTTCCTTTCCTTTGACTTTCTCATCCCTGCTTTGTTCCATTTTAGAGCCAAAAATAATCATAATCATGGCTGATAACTACAAAATTGGTGCCAGGAGTTTATACCTGCATCAAGAGAAAGGGAGCAAGCACCATGTATTCTGAAGTAAATTAGAGCTAATAAAGAACCCAAACCAGCAACTCTAATGCCCTTAAAAGCACCCTGAACTCAACATCAGAGCCTCTATTAATGCTTCCACCCCCTGCCTCCTCATCTTCTAACTTAATTTAACCTCCTTTTGATCATGAGCAGCTTTTCTGAAAAAAAAAAAATAGGAGTCCTCTTTGCTGTAATTTTTGCTATGCTTACTATTGAAATAATGTCATTCTCTCCTTTCTCTTCATTGTAAATGTATGATATGTGGTGAGCTACATTATTTAGGTCTAGCCTGGGAATGTTTAATCATTATGCATAAATGTAGATTTTTAGAAAAGCCATCTATTAGAGATAACAAACTCTAAGTTGGGACATAGAAACACACTTGAGGATGGTATTGTTCATTGTAGGAAGTGAGGCAAGAGATGGAAATGTTAAGCAGAATTGAGAGAAAGAATACCAGAATGAATGTGGGACAGGAGAGTAAGGGTGGGGGAAAAGAGGCACAGTGTTTATTGAATATGGGCTACATGTAGGCTACTGAGCTGGATGTTTCTTGTATCCTTTACAATGGAGACTAATTCCTAAGGAGTTTCTGTGACCTGCCAAAGGTCACACAGCTGGTAAGTAGTACAACCAAAATTCCAACTTTGATCTCTTCAAGGAGCCAATTAGGATCTTCTTGCTACTTCCTGTGTAACTACTTCCTTTTTCTAGGTTACATAAAGGGCAGTAGGTTATTGTTCTTGATGAATGTTGGGGGAAGGCAATGCTAAAGCACAAGAGTAAACAGTCAAAAAAACACTAGAGAACCCAGAGTTTATATCTCCCACACTATGCAAAATTCTGTGGCTTTCAAAAACGGAGCTGAAGGGGTACAGATCCTGAGTCTGAAATTGTTGAGGAACACTAGAGGAAGAAACCTAGGGCACTCCTTCCAAAGAGGATGTAAGAAACAGAATCACTTCAAAGAGCCACAGCTCTTACATCAAGAAAGGCTGAACATACACCACCACCTCCAGTTACTCCCAGTTCAGCACAGTCCTGAATGATATATGGCAAACTAAACTTATTTTTGGTCTAGACTGGGAAATCTGCATAAAGGTATGTTTTTAGAAAAGCCAAAAGCTTAGTTTCTGACAACCATTTTATATAAATATAAACTGATATGTATAAAATATAATATATAAATACACAAGATCATAGTTAGGGAAAATGATGGAGGGGAAGCTATTGCTTCACAAGGAAGATACAGCTATGTATCTTGGCATTTGTTTCTTTAAAATGTTTGCTCTGAATTATTTTCCTTTTGCGACTTGATTATTGTCATTTAAACATTTCCTTTTTAATAAAGATACATGTTGTGGACCTGACAGATTGTATAGCTTGTAGACATTATTGTGTGGATCTGGAAGTGTAGATTGAACCTGAAGCTGTATTCCTGAAAGAGCCCCAAGATGGCACAGATGCAAGTAGTACAAACCCCACTTTAGGAAACACTGGTTTGGGCTGAACAGCTGTGGTAAAGCTCCCTCATTACTTAGCAATGCATAGATTCAGTGAGGCTGTTTACCAAGATATGAGGCTTAGGAAACTATGGGAGAAATAGTTTCCTATGCAAAGACTATGTAAAGAATATGCAAAGAATAGGAAGAAACTTCTGAACTCTTGGTCCCTAAAATACAATTACCTCCAGAACATTTCAAACCAGCCACTGGTCAGCACTTCACAATCATCTTAATGGCTCTCTTCCCAGGTTTCTGACTTATTTGGGATCCTCAGTCTCCTCATATTGCTCCTAATTCACTGCCATCCCTGATGATTTTTTATTAAACAATGAATGTAGACAAGGTTACCTTGGCTATCACTGTGTTCAAAATGCTCTGGTGGGGCAGTAGTGGGGGGACACCAAAAGGCTTTACCTAAATCCAGACTGTCAAACAATGGCCTTGCCCTGAGTGTATGGGAGGTGGTTGGCCTTCTAAAGAGGACACATGGAGAGGTCTCCATCCTGTACACAGAGGATTCCCCAGTCTCTCAGGTTCCATGAAAAGGAAAAGATGGAGAACAAAGGAAGCCCATCAGTACATTTGTCCCAACCAATGGTGTCCACCCAGGCATTTCTGTCTACACCTCAATATCTTCTCAGGGAAGTCAGGTGATCTTTACTAAGTGTTCTGAGCCCTTGGGACCCAATGGGTATCTCTGTTCCAACAGTCTGACAGGAAATCAATCAGCTGTCTCCTTTGCTTTATGAATATCATGGATGTCCATTAGGTAAGAGGTTGAATCAGATGAACTCCAAGGATCCTCCTCAAGTTAATACTCTGTGATCCTTTTAGCCAAGACCCAAGAATGCCTTTTTGTCATGAAGGACACAATTCATCCAAAATGAGAAAACATAGGCATTTCCCAAATTCCCTTGAAAATAAAGAACAGCAGTGAAAAGAACAACCCAGACAAACAGATCACAGAACTGGATTTTGTTTTGCATCTGAAAAATCTGAGGCTGAACTGGAAAAGTGACTTATGCATAAGGGAATACAGGTGGACATTGAGCTTGGACTGGAGCCAGTACTCTTCACTTACATTTATCACCCTCCACGGTGAAGGTCAGCTGCCTTTGGTTTGGAAGGATATGCCCTGATTTTTGGCACTCGTAGCTGCTCTATCCTCTTAAGGGTATTTGGTTCCAGCTTGTCTTTGCTACTTTTCTCTCATTGCTGAGACAAAATACCTGACACCCACAGTGAGGGAAAGAAAGGTTTATTTAGCTCACAGTTCATGGAGGTTTCAGTCCATAATCTGTTGGCTCCAAGGCAGGATGGTATGGCTGAGGAGCAACACAGTGGCTGTGGCAGCTATCAGAAGCAACCAGAGCAAAAAGGGAAAAAGGAAAAGCATGTCTCCTTTCCTCCCTTCTATCGTATGCCAGTTACCCGCCCCTGGGCAGGTGCAGCACTCACACTGCCAATTCCAATGCTAGACAATGAACCAATCACAAATGCTAGATCCAGTCCCCCATGACCATATGAGGCTTTGGGCGGACAACCAAACACAAACCATAACACAACTAATATTCCAAAGAGTCAAGATCCCTGAGAACATACCAGTCAAATGGTAAGATAAAGGCATGGCACAGCTGGGTGATACAGAAAAGCCAATCCAGGATTTTCTAAGTCATTGTAAATGTATAGTATCACAATGTGGGTAATCTACACAGAGATCACTGAATGTTAATGTGATCATGTCACTGAATAGCACTGAGAAGGCTTCAACAGGATGGGTTCTTGGTGACTTCAATCATTCATTATCTATGATCTCCTACATATATGGTCAAGCATTCCTAGTAAGACCTTGCTTAAGTCACTGTTCTAGGATGTAGAGATCAACTGAAATATTTTCTGTTTTTAGGAAGATAGATGTGAGAGGGTAAAAAAGAGCAACGCAGGACCAGAGAGACCAGTCAGGAGGCTTTGAGGGGAAAGTCACATGAGGTAGGAAGGTAGAGATGGGTAGATAGGAAGAGAAATAGACAAGAAGTCATAAAGGATTGGCAGATCCAAAGAAAAAGTGAGGCAGCCATTGGAAGAAACAGAGAATTTTAAGTCTTGAGAGAAAGGAACATTGTGTCTGGAAAGAAGAGGTTGAGTTTAATTCTAAACACGTTACACAAGATATTCACATGGGGCTATAGAGCAGAGAATTAGAGAACAGAAAGCTGAGTTCTAAAAGATGTGAGCAGAGCTGACACTTGGTGGTGGGTGTCTACACAGCAGCCCTAGACACAGGATTATTCTGTCTGGGCACTTGGCACCTCCAGGTGTGTGTGACTTACATATCTAATGCTTTGAGAGCACCTCAAGGGCAGAAAACTGATAAGTGTCTCAACACACACAATCTAGGGCACATGGAGGTTATAGAGTGGAAGCCTCGCTGGCTGCTCACAGAGCTCCAAGTTGCCTTACCCTCCTCATTATTTTTCATGAAATTAGAAGGTAAGCTGGCCCAGGTCCATGGGTCATTGCCTTGCCAGTTACCCCCTTCCCTTGGGAGGACAACACAAAGTCCTCATACAGATCCACTGGGCAGAAAAAAGCTTCTCTGTAGTCTAAACCCTGCCACTGTTTTTTTCAGTTCTAAACATGATTTCTAAGTGTCTAAGACCTGAACCATCCTCCTCTATCAAGGACTGTATGAATTCAAACTAAGAAAGTAAATAGAGTTTTGACAGATAGAAAAGTCAAGACTTTGTATAGCTCTAGAGCCTTGTGAGTGAGTCTGGGATCACATACCCATTTACTCTCAGCTAAGGTCATATACTCTGTCCCCTCATGGACAAATGTCCAACTCTGATTCCTAACCATGTACTGTTCCTGCCCTTGCCTGGAACTTGGTGCAAAGTCTCACGATCTACTTCTTCACACTGAAGTGGGAATAAAAGGGCTTGCACTTCTCTTTTAAGGCGTCCCGATAAGGGCCAGGAAGCCAAGGTAGCAGAAGTTGATATATTCTTTAGGCAGATAGGTGTGTTAAACTTCTCTAGAGTTACTATTGCTTAGGCACAGATTTAAGATAAGATCCATTTGTTTCTCTTTTGTCTAAGTCAGGAGTCAGCAAGGATGATTAGGGTAGAGAATACCTAAGAAGATTCCAGGCCTCCATTCACCAGCAGGTACCATGAACCTCTATATCATCAAGTCATATGGTTCCTGTGTGGCTCAGTCTGTTTCTTCTTCACGTGACTGTAAAAGCAATGAGCTCTGGAACAACCTTCCATGCCTACCAGTAACTGTTCCCAGAGCACACTAGCAGAACAACGTCCCACAGGCCTGCAGGCTGCACCTTCTTCTCACTATGAGAAAGCCTCCCTTCTCTGGACAAGCTTTGCAGACTAACAGCTTATCAAGTTAGGCCTGATCTGCAGGGCAGGGAAGCTGGTTGAGACTCCACTCCAGACCACATGCATGCGGACCCAGAGGGAGTATGCACTCTTGCTCTTCAGGGAGACAGCTGTGATCCTGGATTTCTGGGCACTTTGCCCAGTGGCCTGATATCCTGGGGATGGAGGAAGGGCTTCAAGAAGAGAGTGTGACTTGGAAGTTTCTGGTAAAGGGGTCCAGACCTGAGGGGAGATTTGGCAGTGACTGACAAGCAAACAAGTCTTGTGTTTACAAAGGACAAACACTGTACTTTTAAAAGTACCCATTTTTCTGCTACAGGAATTCCTTGGTGAAGAGAAAAGGTGGAGCATTTTTCATTTCACAATAATAACAAGCTTCACATATTTCTTCCAAAACGCTCTATCCTGCTGGGAATTTTTGAGGTCTCTCTAGTTGGTCCTGACACATAGTCATTCAATGGGATAGAAAACCTTGGTCCTTTTCACCCTAACCCTCCTCACACAAGGACAGGAGACCAAAGCAAAAGATAAATAAGTACATTTCAATGCAGTTGCTCCTCCCTCTCCAACATTCTACCCTTTTCCCTCCAACAACTTCCAACCAACCTAAGAATCACTTCTGAAGAGTAATTCTATCCTTAAAGGCATCTATTGTTAATCCAGTCTGTTCTTTGTCCACTATATTCCCTCTCAATCTGTGACATCCAGGTCGGTAAACTAGAACCAGGCCACTATATAGGCTCTGCTTTTCCAACTTTTGTCCTTTTAAAATTACCTTTCCTTTTTTTTTGGGGGGGGGGGGTCCTGGGGATTGAATTCATGACCTTGCACTTGCCAGGCAGGTGCTTATGCCACTGAGCTAAATCCTCAACCCTAAAATTACCTTTACTTTATCAAGTTTAACATCAGCCACGGTAAAAGCAATGAATTTTCATTATAAAATTTTTGAAAAAAAAAGTAGACATAGGAAATAACATGACAGTTTCAACCTCATACTATTCCACACATATTAACTGCAATTTTGTTTTAAAATCTATTTCCTTTAGTCTACTTGCTGTGGATTTTTCCTTTCTTTTTCTTCAGTCTGGACCAGTCTCATTCCCCATATTCCTAAGGTGAATTAATTGTGAAGGTCCTGAAGCCCACTTTCTGGCTATAATGACTATGAAAGCTGATGGTGGTAGCTTTCTGCTCCATATGCTTTCCAATGAACTCTTTCAATATAAACGTTAAATAATAGGTAATAAGGAGTTAGACTTTTATCAAAGGGGAAGGGGACCAAGAAATTGAGGGAGGGAAGGGAAAGGGAATGAATAAAGGAATTAAGATGTACTATGTACACACATCAATTTCCCACAAGGAATGTAAATAAACATTATGTACCACACATGTGTACTAAGAAAAGGAAAATAATCAGGCCAATCAATAAGAAAATAGGATTCAATTTATAAAATTACTCATATGACCAACAACTTTTCAAAAACACAGCTGTGGTAAATCCCATGTCATCTGAGGTGTGGCACGGTCTTACTCCATCATTTCTTGCATATAGCAGAGCCCCAGAACACAGAGGACAGATTCATAAAATACAGAGTGCTGAGAATAATTACAAGCTACTATTTTACTGTGTACCTACAATATTCACAAAACTCTAAGCTCTTGGGAAAAAGTTTTTTCTCTCCTTCTCAACAACTTGCAAGACAAAATTCTTGTCCTTAGTCTATAGATAAGGAAAGCTGGGCTCACAGAAAATAAAAGGTTTGTCTTACACCTCAGATATACAAGGCCCAGGGCCTGGGTCTTTTGTACGCAAATCCCATAGACCTATCCCAAGCAATGGTCAGATTCTCTGTGCATCACTTCTGACTGTTGCATTCAGCCGTCTGCAGAATTTCTAGTCATCTGGAGCAGAATTCCTGGCTCTTTACCTCTGCTCCTGCTCCCTGCAGGGGGACTGGATAAGCAAGGAGGACCATCATAATCTTCTGTGTTTGTAGCAATCTTGACAGAGTAAGACAGGAAGTCCTGTAGAAACTTGTGAGCTATTTGGCCAGCATGTCAAAGTAAGGTAAAGGAGAATTGGGTAGAGATATGATGTACTTGACTCAGAAACTCTGAATGAAAAGCACTGCACTCAGGCCACTCTTGGAGTTGATTCTAATTATTAATACCACTCACTGCTGAATGAATGACTCCCCAATCAATCATACAAAATAGATACCTTATTTTATGGGTGAGGAAACTAAGATTGAGATAAATCAAGTAACCTACCCAAAGCCACGTGGCCAGCAGATCTAAAGCTGAATTGGCTGAAGAAAGGTCAGTTCAACTTCAAATCCCAAGCTTTTCCACCCCAACAAGCTGCCAATCTCATGCAATGTGCAAAATCTTATGAGGGTTGTGCTAGATTTGGGAAAAGGAAGCTAAGGACACCCACCAAAGCCTTTCTCAGACCACTTCTCCAAAGAAAATTTTATTTAAGGATGCTGATAGCAACCACTTGCAGTTATTGACTGCCTGGGAATCCAAATTCTAATTTAATTTATGTAGACAAAAATTTTTCAGGGAACAAGTATTTGGAACTTAAGGGAAGGTAAGAAAAACAGATGACCTTCTGTGGGAGCTACTTTAGAAAGATGGCCACATCAAATCATGTCCAAACCTGCCCCTCCTTCCGCATCCTTGTGTGCACATTCATCGACAATGTGGCTTCACCTTCTGTCAAGACAGCAGGTCTGTTTCCTACCCTCTGAGGCTAGGCCAGCCTATGAATTACTTTGACCAACAGAATACAGCAACAGACACTATATGACCTCTAGGCCTCAACTGCAAGAGATTTACAGCTTTTTCTCTCATCATCTTGAAATCATTCTGCCATAGTGTAAAGTAATAGAGTCTAGTCCTCAAGTTGTTAACCCACAATGAGGTAAAAAGAGAGTGGGGGTGCCCAGTTGATTCCCCAGGCCAACTGCTGGACATGTAAGTGAAGCCATTTAAAACACCCAATCCCAGCTGAGTTGCTGAATGACTATACCTATATGAATGACCCCAGAGGAAAACCATGGAAGAGCTGCCCCACTTTTTCCAACCTAGATTTCTGACTCATGCAATTATAAACAAACAGTTCTTTTAAGCTACTAAGCTTTGTATATTTTGTTACACAGCAGGAGATAACTGATCCATCTTTTCTTCTGCTTCCTTCACCTACTCCTCTCAGCAATGCCCAGCCACTTTTCAAGCTGAGAAGTCTGCTTTGGTTCTAAGCACTTACAGAAGGCTCCTACAGATAATCATTTTCATTCTCTATTAATTTATGCAAATATGTCCCACAAGTCTACCACTGGGTTGGTAGCATCAATTATTTACAGATTTCTAAACTGAAGACTCTAACTTCAATGAACTTAACTATGGCAGATGTCAATAACCAAAACCCCAAACAGTAACAACACATGACAAAAGGTAAGGTGTGCACTGCACAGCATGCAGCTGGTGGGCAGAAGTATGACTCAATGGGCAACATGAAGAAAAGTGATTTGGGTTCAATTTTCCAAATCACCTAACAGAAAACCACTCTAATACACAAATCTGTTGCTTCTGAAAACAGTGGTGGCATAAAGAATGGAGACTGAGGAAGATTGTGAAGTATATCTCATGCAGGGCAGCTGGTATTGCTCATGCCCTGAGATGCTGCAGGCTCCAAGAAAACCAAAGACTGGAGCCAAACAGGAAACAGTTTTGACTGTATAAAAAACCAAGCCCAAGTATTTCACAAGGGCTTATAAAAATGGGAGTGGTTTCAAGCCTGCTTTTATTGATCTACAACTCCTTTGTGTGTTCTCAAAAGGAAGATGTTTTCCTTCATATATCAAACTATTGGGCATAGTCAAGAGCTCCCTGTTCCCTTAAAAAGAATTCCAAATCCTTAAACTGAAATAGGACCTCTAAGTGACCTGGCACTAAAGTCAAGCCTGAGATTCTAATCCCAGCCATGTGGCCCCAGGCAAGATACTTTATGTCTCTGAGTCTCAATTTCTTATCTGTAAAGTAGGGATTTTACGTGTGTATAGCATGCCATTGTTATAAAAACTAAAAAGGCACAAAAGTGTCCAATAGTACCCCTGGCACATACTAGGTGATGACTTAGTAGAGAGTTCCTTCCCCGCAGTTCAATACCCACTATGACACTCAAGAGAGAGGGCTCCCTTTAGAGAAGTTTGTGAGATGACAGGAAGGAGCTAAAAATTTCATGGAGTAAAGGCATATCTTGAAGCTTGTTGAAGTTGTTTAGGGAGCACAGGAACTACAGCCCTTTGTTAGGTTTTGTCTTTGTTTCTTACTGCACAACCCAAATATAGTCAGCTTTGTATCCATGGGTTCCATCTATATGGATTCAACCACCACAGATATTCAGGGGAAAAACTGTACCTGTACTGAACAAACATAGCCTTTATTTTCCTTGTCACCATTCCCTAAGCAGTACAACAGCTAATTACACAGCACTTACTTTGTATTAGGCAGTATAAGTGATCTAGAGGTAATTTTAAGTATACAGGAACATGGACATAGGCCACATGTAAATACTATGCCATTTTGTACAAGGGACTTGAGTGCCACAGATTTCAGTATCCACAGAGTGTCCTGGAATAAATACTCCTTGGAGATCAAAGAACAGCTACAAATCTGTACGTCAATCAGACTTGCCAAGGTATTTTCTGCAAAAGGAACTCTGACATGCTTTTGGCTGAGTTTTAACCAAGCCAGTCTTCTTCACATATCCATATTCAACAATGGGCACTTTCCTCTTGGATTAAGTCTAGTGGTCCTAAATCAAAACTGTTCTTTACCTCCTTTTCCAGTTCCTTTGGTGGGGGAAAAAAACCCTCTAATTATAATTTCCTTACTTGCACTCCAGAGAGTCACTGTTACCAAATCCAGGGCACCAAGAGTATCCCCAAGTCTTCCACTACCTGCTCCCCTTACTGTTCACTATTGTCCTTCTTTCACAATATATACACTCACATTCCACAGTGAAGTAGGAAACTGAAGAACCAACTAAATCTCCATCAAAGGTCAATACAATTGATTAAAACATTCCACTGAACATGAGGCACCAGAAAGACATGGGGATCCTCTTTCTCTTCTCCCAAAAGTGTACACACTGCCTCTCTGTTGGTTTGTGGGATTCCACTTTATTGGCAGCTGTAGACTACCCACAAGTATCAACCCCTATGTAACCAAAGCCCACAGCTGGGAAGAAGCTAAAGCTGCAAAAATGCCAACCACTGTCTAAGGATTGAACAGAGGCTGCACCCTACCTGTGAGCCCTAATCTTCCATGGAGAACCTCCCCAACCTAGTAAGTCAAATCCACTCTACCCCCTCCCTATCACTACAACACCTCAAAGAGCCATATGCTTAGTAAAATGCAGTAGTTCCCAACCTCTAAGCCTGAACTCTCCAGAGCTCTTTCATTTCATCCACCCAAGTCATACCACTGATCCCTGATAAAAGGGAAGGAAATTACTTAAGTAACTCAATATGGGAAGCATTTTCCTTGATCTTTCACAAACATTTTCATCATTTCATTTCTAGAACATCCCTGTGAGTAAGGCATTATCATCACCAGTTTATATACAGGTAATCAGAGGCTCACATAGCCCAAGATAACAGTGAAAAAATAAGATTTAGACCAAGGTCTATGTGCTTCAGAGTCTGTAACTTTCCACTAAAGAGTCAATATTTGCCGTTGTACTTTCTTAGAATGTATTCCAAACATACCAGCCTGTGTTTGAGTGTGAGTCTACCAAAGGATAGAGTTTGTGCCCTTGTCATTTGCTCCTGAAGTTCCTAGCACCATTTCACGAGCTTGAAAGTAGGACTGATAATGATGACAGGTGAGGATGTCTTCCAAACCATCCATCAGCACACTGAGACCTGACTGAAACCAGAGTAATGTAGCTATAGTTACCACATTCTACAAATGTTGTGCCTTTACTACAACAGAAAATATATGTACTATGTTGTCACAACAGGTGTTAAAACCAGGATGAAAGACAAGAGGAAGCAGAGGAAAAGCTGGCCAGGCACATGCAAGGAAGGTAGACAGTTAATCACCGTTTCTATGAGGTCACTCTTCACTGGGAAAGAACCACGGAGCTTCTCCCCAGGGAGCTTCCCTTTCTTTTCAAACTTGGCTGATCCTCCGATCCAGGTCCTTCCTATGATTCTCACCATGCTCAGAGGCTCCCTTAAAATCAAGATGAGCAGAACTTATCTTGGCAGAAACCAGTGCTCCTTGCTTGTTCTTGAATTCTCCAACATTCTCATTTATGTCCTCAGAGCATGGACAAACGACAGAATCAATTACCAATGGTAACCAAAGTCCACTGCTTCAAATCAATTTTCAGTTTGATTGGCTTACCGAGATGGAAGTAAAGGGGGAACTAAGACCCAGTTACTTTGTATCTGATCCATTCTCTTAACAATCACCATGTGTTACACATATATAACTCTCCAACTTCTATACACCATCATCTCATCACCACTTGTCCTCACTGCGGTGCTTAAGGTGAACAACAATGTCCTCTGACAGATAGGAACTCCTTACGATGATGTTACCCTTTCTACAAGCCTCAGCACCATGGAAATCAAAAGATCTCAGATTTCATCTGAGAAGAACAGGAATGCAATCTTCCTAATATAAAGTCACAAAATCACTCATCCTTCAAGGATGGGTCACAGAAATCCTGTAAGTATTCTTCTCTCACCTGAAGATAGAGGTGCCTTATGAACCAGCAATGCAAATAGAATATTCTATTTCTATGATGATTTGATGATAGAAATGCAAATATTTTCTTTGTTCAATGAGAACTATAGCAATACTGTGGCTCAATAATGGCCCAACCACACTTTGCTGCAATAGAAATTCACCACCTCAATCTGCTTGATAACTGTCGGCCAGAGAGTCATGGTTTAACACAAAGTATACCTGTATATTTGCCAAAAATTTATGTGATAAAAGCACTAACAGGATTTTTTTATACTATAGTTTGGATATTGATCACTTCAACAACAAAATGTTTACCAACTTAGACCTAGTAGTTTCTACCCTAGTAGAGTAGAAACAGAAGGGCCCCTAAAGTAGTTAAATACCTTACCTTTACAGATGGGAAAATAGGCTTGCTCCACAACTTTCTCAGTTTTTACTTGACAGATACTAGGTCCTCTGCAGTCCAGGCCCTCCCCATACTTTTTAACTAAGCTTCTGACAACCTTCCCAAATATTCTTGGTATCCTAAGTCAAGAGCCATATTTGGAAGAAGAAATTTGAACTGTCACATGACCAACCAGTCTCATCAATGATTCACAAGGGGCTGCAGTGTCCAAGACAAAGTGCACAGCCCAACCTAAGGGAGCCCAGGGCCCCGGGCTCATTTAGGCCTTACCAGTATACAGAGGTCATACTGTTGATGGCTCACCCTTCATCTTTACTCCAGCCACCTATTTGGAGAGCTCAAAATTAGGAATGTTTGAAAAAATCTACTTTTTAGGCAAATGAGTTTTCAGAGGAACCTTTTTCCCTTATTATTTGCTTAATGGCTTGCTAAAGAAGAGGGAGTCCCCACCACTGTAGGTCTTACCCAGGAAGATTTTGAAATTATGGACAAACATAATATAACTTTCTTGTAAAAGGAAAAGTGTTTACTTTCTGATTTTTAGTTGATTATTAAGAAAACTGTAAATGTACATCAGTCTAATTTTTTTATTAGTGCTACTTGGAGCTCTTTGGTCATCCTGTTTGCTAAGGAGATAGTTTTATGATGTGACTCATTCATCAAATGCTTATCAAATACCCTCTGGTCACTACACAAGGCACAGTATTATCTAATGGGGGAGACAGTATTCAGCCATTCAATACTTATTGAGCCCCTCCTACACAGACATGGTACCTTGCTGCATAAAACTACATTTCAGTAATGGAAAATTGACCATTCTGTATGAATAAAAGAATCACTTTAGATTGTAACATCCTGAGAAGAACAAAAAAGGAAAAGGATGGAAGTAATAGTAGGATGGTGATGTACTACATCAGGGTGGCCATTATGAAAGGCTACTATGAGAGGAAAGCACCTATACTGCAGTTTAAATGTTGGGAAGGAGGCAAATGAAGCAGAGGGACAGCACATGCCAAGGCCCTCAGATGAGGACAACAGTGGCATACCTCGGGACAGAGGGGAAGCTGGGGTAAAGTGAACAAGTGAGAAGTGGGAAGAGAAATGGTATGAGAAAGAGGCAGGTTCAGATCATACAGGGCTCCATGGGCCACCATGAGAGGGGAAAATGCTTTTAGTGCAATGGAAGACACTCAGGTGGATGTTAAACACGAGACACTTAAAAATAGAAATATGCATAGTCATAGATTAAGTATACACAGTTCAGAACAAAAGGGTGTAAGATGGATCATGAGAAAGTGTTGCTAATAAAGGAACCTGCAGTGCAGGCAGGGGGTCAGGAAAGACCTCTCGGGGCAATGGCACTGAAGGCCATAATAGCAGATGTAAAGGCTTGAAAGTGTGAAATGGCACATGTGAGGCATGACAGCACCTTGGAGGGAATCACATCAGGCTAATATGGGTTACAAGGAGCCATGTGCAGAATGGTCTTAGACACTGGCCCTGGGAACTGAATGTATTTTCTAGGCCACTAATTTTCACCTTTGGCTCTTAAAAATACCAGTACCCTGGACTCACACCAGACCAACTGAACTAATACTTTTAAGGGCAAAAAGGCAGATACTGTATATTTAAAAGCTCTCAGAATGATGCTAATATGCACCCAGGGTACAGAACTACTCCTGTAAGTAATGATTCCAATCCTGAAGAGTTTTAGACAAGCAGAACAATTATTTATTTTCCCTAACAAATTTGTTTTTCTAAAGATATTTTATAATACAATATTTTAAAATATATATTCAAGTAGTGATGACAAATGAATTACCTGCATTTGTACTGAAAATTTTTTTTATTTATTTAAAGAGGAAAAAAAAAACATGTAAAGGGGAGAGATAATACAGAATTTTTTAAAAAAGATAAACAGTAAGAAATCACTAGTTAATAAATTACATATTGTCCTCTTAGAAACAGTTGTTCAAGTTACAAAATTAAAGCATACAAAGTAGATATTCAAACAGTGAGACTGTAAACAGCTACACATGCATGAGTCTCTACATGTATTTCTATAAACTTAAAGCTTTAAAATCTTACTGAAATAAAGTAAATAATACCTAAATAAATATCATGTCTGAGGATTTAAAGACTCATTTTTTTTTAATTTAAGAGAAACAAAAGCATGTAAAGGGTAGAGGTAATACAGAATTCCAAAAGAAAAAAAAAAAGATAAACAATAAGAAATCACTAGTTGATAAATTATATATTGTCCTCTTAGAAATAGTTGCTCAAGTTACAAAATTAAAGCATACAAAGTAGATAGTCAAACAGTGAGAGTGTAGACAGCTACGCATGCAAGGAATCTCTGCATGTATTTCTATACTTTCTGTATTAGCGGGAAGAACAAAACTTAGCAAAACAAAACAAAACAAATTCCTTTAAAAACATGAAACCAAAAAGTCATATAAAACCATAGTACAAGGTGATCTACAATGATTACTGTATTGTTTCTTATTATCTTCAATAGAATGTCTACATCATCAGGCATAATTGAATACAGCAGTATAATTAAGTATAGCAGTAAATAATAATAGTAGTAAAAATAAAACATTGTAGATAGTATAAAACTTCAAAGGCAGGTAATAATCAAACCACAGTGGATATTCTAGTGGATCTTGTCATCTTAAGTGCAGTTGCCTATACTCTCAGACTTGATACTATCAATCATAACAGCTTTGAATAAAATCTATTGATACAAAACCATGATCCAACAAAGCAGATTCGATTATGATCAGTCATGGTAAAACAGTGTAGGTTTTACATAGCTTTAGATTAAGTTAATAGGAAATTAAGGATGATTACCATACTATATCCTGTTATTTTCAGGATTACTGTCTGAGCCCTCAAATCTAGTATAGGTAGAATGACTGGAACAGAATATAATACATCTAAGCAGAGTAGTGAGTAATGTGGGTTTTAAATCCTGGTGCACTATTAACAATATAGCTTATCAAGGTCATCTATGCTAGAGTTTCTAGTTATCCTTCTCTGCCTCATTTCTGCCATGCTATTTTCCTGCCTTTGTTTGTCTACTTTTCTCCTTCATTCTACTGCCTGCCTCACTCACTGAGGCATTTCTGCCACTGTTCCTAAAATCCTGGTATATTTTTTCTCTCTCTCTAGAATGTCCTTCAGTATTCTCTGTAGGGTTGGATTGGTGGTTACAAATTCCCCCAGTTCCTCTTTGTCATGGAAGCATCTTGTTTCTCCATCAACTTCTAGTGACAGTTTTGCAGGGTACATCAATCTGGGCTGGAGGTTATTCTCTTTCAGGGCTTTGAATACTTCACTCCAAGCTCTTCTTGATCTGATGGTCTGGGTCAAGAAGTCAGCTGTGATCCTGATGGGCTTACCTTTATAGGTAATCTGTTTCTTTTCTCTGATGGCTTTTAATATTCCATTTTCATATTGAATTTCTAGCATCTTGATTATTATATGTCTGGGTGTAGATCTGCTTTGGTTGTAGGTGGCTGGGGTTCTGTATGCCTCACACAACTGAATGTCATTTTCTTTTCCCATGCTTGGGAAGTTTTCCTTAATTATTTACATGAATAACCTTTGTAATTCGCCTGTATGTATCCTGCTTCTTCGTTCACATTTCTTATTCTTAAATTGTAGATCCTCTTGTCATCTTCTAGCCTTTGTATTGTTACTGCCTGTTTCCTTGTTATTTTTAAGAGATCTTTCCTTTCATGATCACACACTGCCAACTTGACTTCAAGTTTTGACAGTCTATCCTTAGTTTCTTTTAAGGAGTTTGCCAGCTTTCAATGGAGTTTTTAATTTCCTGGTAGTCTCTTTGAATCTGCTTCATGTATTCTACATTTTCTTCATATTCTTTATCAAATGTTTCTCTCCTTTTTTGTGTTCCTCCCTTTTTCCATCTGTATCTTCCTGAGAGATGCTTCCTGAGAGCATTTCTTTTATTACTCTACTCATATTTTGCTTTACCTGATTTAATATTTCAGTTTTGAGCTCATCTACAAGGTCCCAAAGATATCTCTTAATGTCCACTGAAGCCATGTCTGATGTTGCGTGTTTGCCGCCCTCAGTCTCCCTTGTTTTTCCTTCTCCTGGATCAGGGCTCTCAGGGTTTTGGGCTGGGGGCCTCCTCCTGCCTCTCTCTCCTGTCATGGCCCTGGCTTCCTCCACACGGGTTACAGTGCAAGTCCCAGCCCCCTTCCCTGTTAGCCACATTTCCTACGAAGCATGCTGGCGAGGGAACTCTGCCCTCTCCTGCCTGCTCTTTTCACTGAGGTGTAAGCAGCATTTGCTTATGCCTTAGGTTAGCCCTCCCCACTGGGCCAGCCAAACTTCAGCTGCCTTCACCAAGTTAGTACTTGCTGGGCACAGGGAATTGATTTGGGATGGCTTGTTGGGTCCCAGCCAGGGGCGCGGCCCAGTCCAAGCAAATCCCATGAATCTGCTCTGGGGAGGGAGCAACCAACTGAAGTCACTGTCACTTCCAGTTCAGGCTCCTCCTGCCTGATTCCAACATGTTGCCCATTTGGTTGCGCTCTTCCCATGGGGGCGGGGGTGTCTCATTCCCAGCACTGACCATGGATTAATGAAAGTCCCTTCACTGGCTCCACTCTCCATTGGGCTCACCAACCCCCAACTTCAGCACTGAAGTTCTTCCTGTGAGTGGTGGCAGGAACAAGTTTGGGCAGCTCTGCCGGCCACATGGATTCAAGCTGGTGCACACTTGCCAGGTCACCATGAAAATGCTATGTCCCATAATTTTCAGCTGTTTCAGTTGTAGTCCCGAAGTATTTGATGAGCTTTTTTACGTTTTAATTTCTTCCTGTGTCAAGAGGATCCATCTCCCTCTGTCTGGGTCTCTCCAGGGTGTTTTATTCTGGTGTATGAGTTGTTTCTCCCAGGAGGCTTTGTATTTTGTTGCTCACTGATCGGCCATCTTGTCTTCTCCCCCACTGAAAATTTTTGAACACTATAACAAATGGAGCTGTAAATTTCCATTCTTCCTAAAGTCTAAAGTCCAGCTCTTGAGTTTATGATCATTTTTAAAACTCCAAAAAGAAGAAACCATTGACAATGCAGAAGAATACAGGATTGATAGATTTCAGAGCTCAAAAGGTACCCCCAAAATCACCCTCTATTTTACAGATACAATAAGAGAAATGCAGAGGGGAATATGAAAAAGACAAGGACAGCAGCAAGGCAAGGCGGGAATCCAAACTTCCATTACACCAAGCTGCCTCTTGCTCATGACTCAAGTAAAAATCACCATCCTAATTTCTGGACTTGGCATTTTTCACAATATGAAATGGACAGTAAAAGATCACTTAATTATAGAACTTTTGCAAAAGAGAAGGGAACCAAGAGATGGAGGGAGGGAAAGGAGGAAAACAGGAGGGTATAAAAAAGAATTAAGATGTGTTAAGTATAGGTAGCAACTCCCCATGGTAAATGTAGTTATTATGTACTGCAAACATGAGATAATAAAAAAAAAGAAATACAAAAGAGGAAAAACACATGCTAAAAAACATCCAAACTAATCAAATATGGTTTTTGGCACATGGAACGTTAATTTCAGGGTATCCCTTGAATTAATAAGCTTGCTAGTTATTGCTTCTTCGGGTGTGTTGACACATGGGTTTCTGGAAATTGACAGTCTGTTTAAAACACATTTTCTATAGCTCAGAAATCCTTGTTTAAGGCATGAAGCTCAAGATGTTGATCTATGTCTTTCTCCCACCTTCAGAAAATGGAAGACATGGAAGCAAGAGAGCCAGAAGACGATATCCACTCCCACACTGCAGAAGGCAAGAAAGAATCCCCAGCTTGATCCTAAAATCATACACCTAAGAACTTTTTGGATCTATAACTGGAAATACATTCCAACAGTCAAGGCTTGAAATATGCTGCTTATTTTAAAGGCCTGCCCACCAAACGTGGTAGCAGTGCCATCTGCATTTATACATGTGCACTGGAGTCCTGTGTCCAAGATTCATGCAGCAGCAATGGCCAACAATGTAGCTATTCTCCATTGCTAGATGAAGTCTTTTCCTTTACTTTCTTCTGGATGAGTTAGTGAAAGTGCATAGATTTTAAGTATCAGCCAAATTTATCTGAAACAGAGGTAAGGGATGTTTCAGCCAGAGTCACCATCCAAACTGGATATGGCGGCAGCTATAAAAACTGACTGTGCTCCTATAAGTATGTGAGTTCTGCAGAAAATGCAACACACTGTGTTTCCTGCTGCTCAGCATGACCACAGAAGAGGATGGATTTAAGCTGCACTATAAGCTATGACAGTCCACAGCAGGGGCAGCCCACAGCAGGGGCAGACACTATAACTGAGTAAACAGAAATAGTGACTTGGCCAAGTCTTGCTCATGCAAAGATAGAAATAAATGCCTGGGCAACAAAAAATCAGTCAGGTGGCCCACAAACAAGATTACATAAAGAGAAGCTTGGGAAAAGAAACATGTAATAGAGGTGAAAAACTCCAGAACAATCCTGAAAGTGAGAAATATGAGATCTACAGTCAGAGGCCACTCAACTCAAGAGTGGTCACTTCTGACTTTAAAAGTACCAAGCTCATTATGATAATCTTCTGTAGACTACCTGCAGCCAGAGGTCCTTTGAAATTATTCCAGGTCCTTCTCAGGACAGACGTAGAATTACCCATTGTTTGAAATAGAGATAAGAACTCTCGGACATAGGTTGTCTTTTGTGGGTAGCTCCATGGCCCGTTCAGCATTGCCAGTTCATTTTCAAGAGGTTTGCCAAGAGTCTCCTCTAGGCTCAAGGTTGATGCTAACAAGAACTTTCCGGTCAATACACACTTTCAGACACTTCTACTAGGATGCCAGGAGAATTGAGAGCACTTTTAAAAAAATTCTTCTCATTCCCAAATGTCATATCAGCCATGGAGCAAATGTTGTGAATACAGCTAAGGGGACATTAGGTGATTTGCATTTGTTTCCTGTGTGATCCTGGGAAGGATGCTGCATCTTCAGAACTAGCAGTAATAGGAACTGGGTGTTCAGAATGATACATGGAGACACTGTATTCTCTACATAATAGATCTCTCACTTAGTAAGCATGTCCATGCAGGAAAATGCATCCAGTCATCCCTGCTCCTTTTAGACATGCCTGTGTCATTAAAAGGTATTTGGAAGCTATGCTTCTTCTTTACCCTCAGAATAAACTGCTGCAAGGAAGGGTTTCCATCTGCATGAAGGAGGTTCTGTTTCGCTAAGGGAAAAAAGGACAAGGCTGCAATTAGTTCCCTCTATGTTCTTGGCAGCCTTCTCCATTGCATGTAAATCTGATTGTGACCCCTCCAGAGGGCACTAAGTGGTTTTCTTGCTCTGAGGACTTCACCTTAGCATTAGGACTAGGTGTTAAAAAAAAAAAAAAAAGACTGGGTGTTTAATTTAGCCCCAGAACAAGGATTCAATAGAACTCAGATATAATTTTAATATATTATGGAAATATGGCACTGAAACTAAAATAGACTATCATATTCAGAGTTCAGATAAATTTAAACACTTATCTTTGAGTGAGGAGACATGGTTCTTTTCCTTTGTGAATCTCAAGTCGAAATGCCACAAGGAGCTGAGTTCCAAGTTCATTCTGACTCCCATTCCTTTATATTGGCTTTTACTCCTGCCTCTCCTGACCACATAAGGCCATGAGCTCTTGTCTGCTAATCTCCACAGCCTTCTGACAACATCTACTCCACTCAGACTTTTAAGGCTTAGTTAGGAGGACTGGACTTGTCCTCCAACCTGTGGAGTAAAATTCAGCAAGAAGAAACCCAGGAGGAGGGTGCTTGATTTTTCCTACCCTCTTAGGAAACTGGCTGCCTGACAGAAGCACAGGTAGCTCCCACATTTAAAAGCTGTGCATTGGCTCTGTGTGTGATTCAAATTATCTGGCCCAATGTCCACTTGGCATTAAACATGTACTGTGTTATTTCAGGGGTGATTTGGAAGAAGCATAGTATGTGTCCCAATATTTGAACACCAAACCTTAAAATCTTTGAGATCTGTAAGATCTATTTTTTTAGAGTTCATATATAAGACAGATCGTGTAGGATTTCTTTCTTAGCCTGGCTTATTTATATGTATAGTTCTGACCTTTAAAAGCAGCTTGGAGCTAAAGAGAGGAGAAAATTGGAAGGTGATCCTATGAACCTTTGATGTGGATACCCCTAAGCCTAGAGAATGAAATGATCTTGAAGGAGTGCAGATAGCTCTTGCTTCTAGAAGCAGTTTTGGCCAAAGAACCCAAGTCTGTGATAAACAAGACATTTGTGGTGACATGTATGAAGCCCCACAAGACTCACTTATTCTGTGCCACAGATTCAAGTCCATTACCACCCTCACTTACTAGAATAGAAAGGATAGGAAACAGAGTAAGAAGAAAGAGTACTGCCAAGAAAGAAGAATAACTTTGAGAAAGAAGTGGAACTGTCAAAGTGATCTCAGATTATATGTTGTTAAGCACACTTTACAGTTCATGTCTATTTCAATTATTATGATCTAACTTACCCCTTCTAAGGGGATTTCTAGAGCCACCTAGAACCAGACACAAAAATACATATTTCTGGTAAATGGAGCTAACTCACAATGGTTGCAAATATGAGCATTCACCACAAAGTGTAACTAATTGCTCTGTAATACTTGCCATGTCAAATTCGCATGAATATAAGTTTTGTCAATTATTTTTATTAATTTTTTAGGGCTGAAGGAAGAGTGCTAGTGGGTTTCTAAATTGTGGTAAAAGATACAGACAACAAAATTTATCTGTTTAACCATTTTTAAGTGTATGGTTCACTATCATTAAATACACTCACATTGTTGTACAAATGTCACCACCATCCATCTCCAGAACTCTTACACCATTCCACACTGAAACCTACATTACTTTTCATAGTTGTGTGAGCATCCCCCAAATCCCAAAGGCTTAGGACTCTATCTATATTCCTATTTAGTCCTGGGAAGAACTACAATATACAATCATATATAGCATACAAAGGTTTACAAAGTGTTTTAAATTCAAATTCTTGTTTTCATTTTTTGTTTGTTTTCTTGCTTTTTCCTCTAGTATCTACTTCACCTCAATCTTGTTCTTGATCACTGTTGTGTCAGAAATGATTCTGAAACATCTGCTTCCAACCCTATGTCTTCCCCATTGAATATCTCCAGATCTCTCTTTAAAATGGGCACATGAACACAGGTCAAAAAGAAGTAACACCAAATTTTCCAGATAGACCTTATTTCAAATATTCATTTCTTCCCATTCACTCAAGAAGTACTATGGACTCAACTTATTTTCAGTACTGGGCTGAAGTTTACAAGGGTTCCTGGTCTCAGGGGCTTCACAGAAATGAGCTATTGCACACTAATGGGGCAGAGAAGGCAAAATGTGACTAAATTACTTTAAAAGGGTAGGAAGCTCATAAAAAGAGGCATATTGGCCAATGCCCAGGGAACTGTGACATAGCTGTACACCCAAAGATGGTCTGGATTTGAGCAGGTGGAGGTGAGTTCAGAACACTCAGAGATACATGAGAAAAAGCATAGTATTTTTATGAGACTGTGAGAAGACCTATCTATCCCTACTACAGAGGCTGGGTTTGATCAGTAATGAGGTTGTACAAGCATTTATTTTGGATTCATATCTGATCATGAAGGGCTTCAGTCCAGGCAAAAGGCCCTATTCAAGTTTTCCAAGCAACTGGGGAGTTAGACTAAGTGGTGTTCAGGGAAGCCAGACATGGTTGGGTGTGCATGATAAACTGGGATGGCGGGGAGGTGGGGGCAGGGTGTGTGTGTGTGACAAGTAAGCCTTGGCTAACAGCCCAGTTAAGACAGACTTGAGGGCCAAAATTTAATTTCTCTACTATCAGTGGCCTTCTGAAAGCCAAGTTAGTCCCCATACATTGCCATAACCTTCTGCTAAACTCTGCAATCAATACAGCCATACCAACACAGCTGGGGTGGGGGCACCTTGGCTGGCCTCCAAGTCCTCCCTTCCCGTTAATATGATGAGTTGCAGAGGGCATGTCAGGAGAATTCCAGGAATAGAGATCCATTTGCACAAAAATCCCCTAACAGAGAAAGAGGAGTTTAGGAGCACTTTGCAAATCAACCCATGAATTCCTTTGGGGGACCTGTCCAGACAGGACAGGATCACCATCTCACTCAGAGCTGAGTTCAGAGTTTCCCTCCTGCTGATGCTAGGACTGGTGCTGGCATCAGAGCTCTCAGCTCAGGAACTGAGCCAAGGGCCATCAGGTAAGTGATTAGGCTGGGTGCTTCCTGGAAGGGTGGAGTGTATCTCTGAGAGGCCCCATCAGGCTCCTTTTGGTCACCATACACAAGCCCAGATGACACTGTGACATTCCCCCATTTCTTCACTCTCCTTATTTGACCACAGATAACCCTGAGTGGGACCTAAAGGAGGAAAATGAGTGGTGGAGGTAATATAAAGAGGCAGGTATGAGCCTAGAGAGTGCAGGCCAGATCAATTTTTGAAGTCCACAAAGCACATCTCTTTCCATATGCCAAAAAAAGAGAAAGGTGAACAGAAAGGGAACTCCAAGATCTATGTCTCCCTTCTCCTTAAAAGCACTTTGTGCACTGTCCTAGGGAAGCACCACAGGCCCCAGACTACAGCTCCTGCAGAGAAGGGCAGTGGTGAGATTTCCTGAATGCAGTAAGGAAAGAGGAGAAACACATTCTTCACTCTCCTCCATTGCTCAGGAAGCTCAAGCTCATAGAAACGGTATCCAGGACAGCACTCCACAGGGAAACTGACCCCCTTCTGGTTGTTCTATTTGCAGGGATCAATGTAATTTGAAAGACATAACAACTCCATCTCCTCTATTTCAGAAGGGGGTGCAAACAGATGATCTATTTGGACTAAAATTAAACTCCCTCTGTGTGCAATTTCTTAATGGCATTTATATATTGAATCTGACTCACACTTCTGATGTGGAAAGGTTTTATTAACATAACTGCTTATCCCAGCCCACTGGGATTCATGGCTCTGGCCCAAAGGACATTTTGGCTACTTCCATGTGAGCTTAAATCCTAGCACTGATCATTGTTTCATGTCAAGCACATTCACAGACTCTAAGAGAAACTCCTGGCTATCAATTATACTCTGGATAACAATTATGAAGCCAGACTGGAATTGAGAGGCAGCCTTGTCTACATCAACTGGGGTATGCAAAACCCACAGCCTTATCACACCACTGCCTATGTGATCCAGTCACTTGCTTCTTCAGGGCCTCAGGTTCTTCATCCATAAGAAGAAACTGCTGGCCCAGCAAACTCCTTCATTCTCATCCAGCTCTGACTTCCTGCAATTGTATAAGACGTTCAAAAATATCTCCAGGGAGAGAAATCTGACAATATTATTTAGTTATAAGAAGACTGGATTAGTGATATCTAATATCTCTGAGTTCTAAAAGTTTATGATTCTATTATACACAATGGTTTTTTAATGTGCAGAGATTTCAAAAATTAAAAATTAAAACAAAACAGAAGAGTATTTAAAAGAACAGTAGTGAAAGAGCTTAAAATAAACTCTAGCCATTCAGCATATACTTGTTTTTTAGCTTTTTTATTTTCTTGCTCAAATGAGTGGAGAAGAACAAAGTTAGACAACGTCCTGGGTAGCAAAATCTTATAATTAGTAGAACTCTTTCCTGATTGAAATAAAACATGACAATCGTGGGGACCTTATACCACAGTTACAACTTCCTGTCCCTGTTTTTGTTTCTTTGTCCTTAGGCAAAGGATCTCAAGATGTGGACAACATTACATGAAAAAGATTGATTTTCTTCTGATAGGACCACCACTTTACCCTGGGCTTCTTGCAAGACCCTGGGGAAGCAGAGAAGGTCTCAAGATATTGAAGAGCACAGGAAAGGGAAGCAGAACTTTAGCAGATGCCCAGATTGGGCATGATACTATCCAAAGCCTGCTACCCAAGTTGGAGTCATCCTGGTTAACAGGATACGGTTTAGTTCAAGCCACAGTGGGGGTACAAGTAAGGTAGAATATGTGGACAAAGAGGTGAGATTTATCACAAAATACTCAGCTAATATTGTAGGGAATAGGGATGAGCAAGAATTGAAGTAAGGCAGTCAAGTATTGGTAAGGTTTTTCCCAGGACTCAAATTCACTAAAGACTATCATTTAACATTGTCAGAAGTAAATTAAGCCCCTTCAGGACTAGAAATAGATCTACACTGGATATTGGTATACAGAAGGTTCTCAGTTGTACTTTTTGAGCAAATGTAAACTTCCAAAGAAGCTATGGTTCCAAAGAGGTGTGTTTGCTGAATAATGTTTCCCATTTGTAGCAGCTCAGCTTCCAGAACAGGAGAAGGAAGAAGAGGTGGAAGGCAATTCTCTGAACCTAATGGTGCCTAGACCAGGTCCATCCCTTAGGAGGGAAAAGCGTGTTTCATCTATCACCCTAGATATGGAAAAGGGATGTACTGTCTGGCTCTTCCAGATAGCTGAGGTCCTTTATAGTTTAAAATGGATGGAGCCCTAGGAAAAGGGGTGCTTACTCCCCCACCCTAACAGCTCTCGGGCCCAGCTGCTTTAGATTCTAAAAAGCCTGCAAGATTTCAGATTGCTAGACACAAACAACAGGCCTTCAACAGAGTAATTAAAATAAGCAAGATATTAAATGCTCCCAGGGTCTAATTCCTGTGCACTCAAATCAGGTAGATGTGATGAACCTCAAGAAATGGGCACGAGCCAAGGCTATTTGCAGAAAATGATTTCCATTACTGTGAGGATAACCAGCATCAGGAAAAGTGGAAATCATTTTCAGATGAATTTTGTGAGAAATTCTATTGTGAAGTATTACATTCCTTTAAATTCCATTTCTTATGGTACATCCATTTTCTAACAGAGAAGACAGTTTGTCAATTGTCTAGTTAACTATGTGTTTATACTATGACTAAATTAAGATCACTTTACTTGGAGAAGTCTATGGTTCTATCAATTTTATATTTGGAAACTTTCTGGGCCTCTGATCCTGTCCTGGTCTTTCTTGGTCATTCTTGCCTCTGCCAAGATACTAGCTACTTATCTTATCAAGTCAAATTCAAAATAAATTACCTGGCAGCACCTCCAAATTTTAATGCAGGAAGCAGAGTCACACATACATAGTTCCCTGATTTAGAAAAGTAGAACTATAATTCTGTGAAGAAAGATGGCCTTTTCAATAAAATTTTTAAGGCAAATGATGGCTAAAGGGAATAAAAAGAATTTCCTTCAACCATATACAAAAGGCACCTTGAAATGGATTACTGATCCAATGTGAAAAGTAAAATTTTCCATAAAAATAACACAAGAAAAAAATTCTTAAAATAGAACACAGAGAACTCTACCTAAAAAATAAAAAAGTATAAATTAAATTAAAATCAATAATCTATGTTAATTTAAATATACTATACAGAATGTAAAAGACAGACATAGACTAGGAGAAGATATTCAAAATACATATGGTCTACAAGACTCATATCCAGAATACAGTAAAAAAAAAAAATCCTTCCCTTGACCTAATTAGTTATTAAGAAAGTGTAATCAGAAGGAGGAGGAGGAAAAAGTAAGGAACAGGGGAGCAGAGAGGGTTGAGGAGGAAGAGGAAGAGAAGTAGAACTAGAAGGCAAGGAAAGAAGGATGAAGAAAGGAAGAAGGGAGGAAAGGGAAGGAGCAAAAGAGGAAGGCAGCATCTATAATATGACACTGTCACATATCTAACAAGAACTAAAATGAAAAAGACAAGTCATATCAACTATCGTCAAACACAATTAAATGAAGTCCCCTACCTGCTCACAGAGGTGTAAGTCATTTCAACTACTTGGGAAACTACTGGGCAACATTTGCTAAAGCTAAACATATTCTTACTCTCTGGCTTGGTGATTCCTCTTAATTGTATAATTCACAAAACTGGTATATATATAAAATCAACTGACATATATCATATATGAGTATTCATGGAAACATCATTCATCATAGTCTCATGCTGGAAACAACACAAATATCTTGTAAAACAAAATGAATAAAATGTGGCATGTTTACACAGAAGATTACATAACAATGAAAGTGATACATACTTATTACATCCAACATATAATGTTGAATGAAAGAAGACAGACATACAAGAGTACATACTTTAGGATACCATTTCCATGAAATTTTAAAACAAGCAAATTCATCTATGATGCTGGGTAGTCACAGATACAGCTCGGCAGAGGAAGAGTGAGTGAATGAAGGGAACACTAGAGCACTGGTAATTCTATGTCAGGTGTGTTTACTATAATAACTCATCAGACTATGACTGGGTATGGTGACACACACCTGCAATCCCAGCTCTTGGGAGGCTGAAGCAGGAAGACTGTTGTAAATTTGAGGCCAGTCAGAATACACAATGCGAACTTGTCTCACTTAAAAAAAAAAAAAAAAGACTACACATTCAGGACTTTGTACTTTTCTACATGTTTTTTTTTTTCTTGGGGGGGGGGGGGGGTACTAGGGATCCAACTCATGACCTCATGCTTACCAGGCTAAATTCCTGGCCCTTCTACACATTTCTTATACATCAGTAAACTTTCCAGTAAAAAAATATAAATGCAATAAATTTAAGGGATAAAGTCTATGTGGAGAAAAAAAAAACATGAAAACTGCCACGCAGATCGAAGACAGCTAAATGACAGCAAAGTAGATAGCTTCTAATGTTCAGAATATTCCTAAAATGAAATTTTGCTTCTTTAATCTACTTAGGATACATGGATCACTTTCAAAAACAGTCTGAAGCCACAGTGTTATTTATGGAACACATAAATATCAGAGGCTTTTCAGTTTTCACTTTTTTTTCCATGTTAATAAATGCTTTTTTTATGTAGTTTTTCTTGGCTAATACCCTCCAATGAACATTAACTACCCTAGTATTTACATTACCAGAAAAGAAATTATGCTGAGCAGATTACAGTCCACTTAGGATCTGTAAAAGGTTTCAGCCACTAGAGCTCAGGTCTAACGGTTTCTTGTTATTTGGAAAGGAAAGACTGGGGCAATTATCTCAATAATCCAAGCCAAGAAACACAGCCATGCTATTCAGGAAAACGAGTAGGCCACAGCGACTAAGTCCATATCTAGTGAAACAGAGCCTGATTGACCAGAAAGAATGATGCTTCCCTACCCTGGCATCTGTGCTGGCTGCCAGCCCTTCTGGAAGGCTTTTCCAGAGGACAGGACTATGCCTCATTGCTTACAAAGTTTCCTAAATATTAAAAATCATCTGAGTCTCACACTAACCTTAAAAAGGAAATAAAAAAGGTCACTACTATTATTTTGCTGATAAAAGATCTAAGATTCAGACAACCAAAAGACTCTAATGCCACATGGCTGATGAGTCACATAACATATACAGAGTATATTGTTGCATACTGCTTTGTCTTCTGTATCATGAGGTGTCCTGGCTTCTCCCGAAGCCACTTAATAAATGCACAGTTCCAACACTTGAAGGATATTAGACTAGGCATATTAGCCATCGGCAGACAAGCCAGCAGCATAAGGAAAGTACTCACATATGAGATTATACATCAGGGAGGTAAGAAGAGGGGAGTAAGTAGGAGCCAAAGTTGGGAGTCATTAGCTGTTATGTGTAGTGGTAACTCAGATGCTTGGGGTGGCTATCACAGAAATGTCATCAGCAGTGGTGAAGATACTTACCTCCTGGGCAGGCTTTCCTAAAGACAGAGAACTGATACCTGTGGTTTTCAGAAATACAAGATACGGTTCTGAAATCCACTCATGAACCAGCAGGTATGGGTTCTGCTGGAATGGTATGCGCCCATACAGAGAAGCAGAAAGAGCATGGGCTTTGGGGCCCACTTGACCTGGCTCTGAGCTCTACTTTCAATTTTCACTTAATATGTGGCTCAGAACAAGTCACTCTGCTGCTCTAAGCCTGTTTCCCCAGCCTAAAATGATAATACCTACCCATCAGAATTACTGTGGAAATTAATAAAATGAATTACTGGCATGTAAGAGCAAAAAAGTGAGATTTAGTCATTTCTTCCCAGTTAAAATAAAGTTTTCTTTTTGTAAGCTTTTTAAAACAAATGACATGAACAATTTGTGTTTCTCTGTTGACTGGAATGAAATAGAACATAGTTATTTGAATTCATGCCTTATAGGATCATTATATATGAACATATAATAACCTCAGATGGCCTAATTTAAGAAATTTGCTCTATTTTTTTTTCCTTTTTCACCTGGAATTAATCTGATTAACTCAGAGCATGCTTCACTTCCTGGAACAGAAATTGCAATAATTCTCTCCCTAATTTCAATAATTGATTAACATGGCAAAAACCTGTCACCTATAGTCAGACTCCAGCTCCCATAATTATTTCCTCTAGGACTGATGTTGCCAAATGCTGCCTGAAAGAAAAATCAGATGAGTATCTGATTTCCAGGTTAACTCCAGATGTTCCTCTGGACAGATTCCACAGGCTACACAGAGAAGCTAAGAAAAGGGGTGTTATGTCTGGCTGTCACTGACTTTTCTTTTAAAAAGCAAGTACACAGTAACTACTTTGAAGATAACGATACTCAGTGTGTATTAACTATTATGTAGTAATAATGACTGTTAGTTTCTTCATTTGGTTTTATTTTTTCATAAAATAAATAAAATTTTTTAAATGCAAGTACAGTCTGATGTTCTTGTATGAGAATGCTTTGCTGTTGCTTCTAATCCCATGAATACTTCCTACTCCCTACTTTTTACTCCCTACTAGTCACCCTTCCCTATTGTCCTATTTCTGTCCATGACTGCATGTTCTTAGAATCTTAGAAACAAGAAACTGAGATTTCCCTTAAAGCCTTCTGACCTCAGATCAAAAAAAGTTTAGATACCATTTCCATTCCTAATGGTCTGCAATTAACTAAACACTTTGCGTAAAGGGAAGGCAACTACCTTCCCGCTCCATCATCATCTGGCTTAGAAATTTCCTCTGATGTCCTTCCCCTACTTACTACTCCTAGCTCTTCCCTCTAGAGCAACAGATGGATAACCCTACTCCTCCTTCATTCTTGAAGCTAGCAACATAGAGAAAGCAGCCATTATGGGTTGTACACACATTTTAGGCTCTAAATCAGTCATTCAAGCCAAAAAACATTTTTAAAAGACCAAGTATGTGTCTCATATTGTTTTATGTACTAAGCCAGGGGAAATAAATAACACATGATGTCTACACACAAGAATGAGAACTTCTAGATGTGATGTAACTTCTGGACCAACCATTCTCTCTTTCCAAATATACCACGGCTCCCTGACACTTCTTTTAAAGTGTATTATCCAGAATATGGGAACAAAAATAGATGGGTGAGTCTGTGCGCTACCAAAAATAGATGGATGAGTCTGTGCCAGTTTCTGTTTTAATATGGTCCTCTAGTTGTGCACAGCATTAACAGTAGGGGATCACAGGACCCAACTGGATAAAGGGTACACAGGACCCAATTGAATGTTTCTTTGTGACTTCTTATGAATAAGTAATTATTTGAAAAACTGAAAATAAAAAATACAGATGGGTGATAAGCCACTGACAAAAGCTGCAGACAGGATGGTTCAAAGTTTAATAAAAGGCCTAATGTGAGATGAGTCCACTTATTCTAGTACTTCTGGAAGCACACACACACAAAAAAAAACCAAAAACAGGAACTGTCAGACCAAGGTTCACACTCAGCCCTTTCTTTGAGTAAGCACCTTCAGGCAAGCAATCCTTGAGCTCACTGAATTTGAACCATCTACTGGGCCTATTCCTCATTCCAGGTCTGAAATGTCTTTCAGAGCCTATTATGTATGCTCCCTGTCACCTGGAAAAGTTGCACAGGCAGAGATTAAACCAGCAGACTTGAGAAGCCAACACACCTTGCTCTAAAATACAAACCTGGGCTGCGATGTAGCTCAATGGTAGAGTTCTTACCTAGCATGCACAAGGCCCTGAGTTCAATCCCCAGTACCACACAAAATAATTAATTAAAATAAAAATACAAACCCACCACACACTAGCCATGCTATCCAGAGCATGTTAATAGATCAAATATGTTTCTTGCCCTCTTCAACGTCCTGCAAAATGGCAACGGCAACAAGAACTACCATCATACAGTATTTTGAAAGGGGCCAATGAAATGAAATAAATCATATCAACTACATGTGAAGTTCCAGCCATGACTGGTCATATACCCTCATGCATGAATATGGTCTAGGTTTCCAGGATACCTCTTACTTCCTTTTTAGTATCAGATCATCTGTCCTTTTCCTACCTCCTGGCACATTTCCACCCTGCCAGTATATCTCTGATTTCTAGCTATTCCAGTCCAGTGCTCCTCAAGCCATCACAATGAATGACCAGTTTGCTTATTTTATTCTTTTGTCATTGCAATCCAACTAACCAGGGTTGAGGAAGCTATGGCACACATGCCCCAGCAGGCTGTTTATCACTGAAAGCTCTAAAAGATTTGTCATCACTGATCTAGATTAATCTTCAGGAAAATATAATATCAACTAGTAGGAAAATACAACTTTAAAAAATATATAAGCCCTAATTTTTTTAATTTTTACATTCAATAGACATAAAATTACCCCAGAAAATTGCTATAAAGTTTCTAAAATGTATCACTTCCATTTCTGTCCTCATCACTGAGTGGCAACAAACATTTGGTAGAGCCTTGCTGTGGACACCACTTTAAGACTCTTGCTTAGTGGCTTCTTTTTCCCAACTCCTAAAATCCTTACTGTCAGTAAAACACAATCAACACTTAAGGTCTCTGGGAGTTTTCTGTTTTTTACATGTTCATTTTAATTTCTTAGCTAGTTTGCCTATTCTCTTGAGACAGGAAGTTGGGCATGACCAAAGCTGGCTGGGAAAGGAAGCATGGCAAAATTCCAGGACACACACAAAGAACAGTTCCCAAAATCCTGCACATGGACTCCTCACAAGAACTCTAGCAGGTTTCCCATGGGATGGCCTAGACCTGACATCAGCCTGAGAAGTGTGTGACACAAAAAGGACTGTCCACCTTGAGTTGTTGCCACTGTGTTCTCTCTTGCGCAGTGACTTGCCCTCACACCACAGGATATACTACTTTTCCTACTTTTACTTGGCCCCAAACACTCTCTGCAGAGCCTGTTTCTTTCTCTGCCTTTAATAAAACTTTGCTACCATTCATGCTAGTCTTAGCCAATTCTTTGCTCTGAGAAAAAAGCATCTAGAAACCAGCTCCAGAAGGAGACTCCAGCACCCAAAAACCCAAAAACACTTTTTTCGCCAGGATCACATCCACTGTTCCTCACCCAAGACAAGATACCTCAAGGGGTTTCATTTCTTCTGATAATCTAAGTATTTAAACAGACATATTATTTATTTTACCTTTTCATGATTTAGACAACTTAACTGTGCCTTTACACAAACCTGCTTAGTGAGAATTATCTTGTCCCTTAGGATCACTTCTTGCTTACCTTAAACTTTTACCTGCATTTCTTCCTATATGTCTTTCCAGTATGTCTTATTCCTGTATGTCTTTTTCACTATCTGCTTCATCTCCACTTAACCAAAATGCACCAAATTCATCACTCTTTTTCATTCACTAAGGGAGAAGACAGGACAAAATCACAGAAAATCTCATTCATCAGAAAAGCTGGCTTCTAGCTCACCAGCTAAATATTTCAAGAAAGTAGAGTGTTTCTATTCATTTACTTCCTGGGGATAATGTTAGTCTTATGTCTGTGTCTATCACTGGATAACAGTTCGATAAGTGTTTGTGTGAAAGGGATAGTACAATGACTGCAAGTCACACCATCCATCACATCACTCAGAAGTTAAGGATATCTACGATAAAAATGGGGAGATGAGCAGCATTTTTCATAGAAAGGAAACTCAAGGGTCTCAGACTAGTTGCTGTCTACCCTGGCTGAATGACAGAATTGCCTGGAGCCTCTAAAAATGCACTCGCACCTGCATCTCGAAACTCAGTGTTTTATGTAATTGGTCTGGGGTGAATCCTGGGCATCCACATATTTTGTATTCCATAAGTAATTCCAATGTGTGACCAAGATTTAAGCTATCTTTTCATCCATACTCGTATTTAGCAGAGCTCCTTAAAATGCTAAGTAGATAAGTGAATTGACAAATGAGAATAATTCTGAGCAAATGTGAGGATGGTTTTGCCCCCTTTCTCCTCAGAGCCCTCACCTCCAGCTGTTTCACATATTTTTCCAAGGGGCCAATCTTAAGCTCTAGCCAGCAAGCATCCCTTTTTCATCCTCTTGTTGTTAGGCATATTTCTCTGCAATACAGGTCTCCCAGAGAGCATTGATTTAGCTCATTCTCATCTTTGGCAAGCAAGAAACTCCTGAACTTCTCAAATACAGAGAAGGCTCCATAAATCCCACTGGTCTCTGCTCATTCAGGATAGGAACACTACATGTGCATTGAATGACTGCGCTTTTTAGTCCAGGAGGTTAGCTCAGTCTGTACATTCACAGAGGACAAAGGCTAAGTGCACTATATGTCCAGCATGACTGGTTTGTGAGAAGTCCAGTAAGTGGATGCTATGCAGGTAATGCTGAAGGACCAGGGACAGGAAAAAATGGGGGGTGGGGAAAGAGGTGGTGTTCAGGACTAGAAGGGAAATGAGATGCCAGAAGTGCACTAAGAGTAGGTACAGGTGACACACAGGATTAAGCAGAGCCCACTGCCCTGTCCCAGAGGCAGGAAAGTATCTTTTGAATTCTAAGTTCCCCACGAGAAACATATGCCAGGGGCTGCCCAAGCTTCTGACTTCTGCTTCCTTGGCTGCTGCTGCTGCTATTTTTTGCATTTAGAGGCCCAACCTAGACCCTCTCCAGCCTGTTTCCATGACCCTAAAGAGCAACTGAACTTATTATTTTCTCTCTGCACCCCAGACTCCCACTCCTTGAGGTATACACTGAGTCAATCTGGAATGCTACATGGGGATGTTTGGAAGGACATGAACACAAGGCACCTGGGGAGACAGCTGTAAGATCCGACATTTATTTTAAGTCAGAAAAGGGTAGGGGAAAAAAACATTAGGTCTAGGGGAGATATTCCCAAAATAGACAATCCTCAGGTTTCCCCTCCGTGCTCAATTAATACAGCTTCTAACTGTTCAGATTATACTGTTCTCAATGGAAAATTGTTTTTTATTTATTTAGGAATTCCACCCCACTTCCAAATAGCATTCAAAGCCACAGTCTTACTTATTGAATTCACACACATTAGAACTTTTTAATCTGCCCTGGAAGCATTTAGAACATTAAAATGGTTAAATTTTGTTTGGTTTACTTTTACTTTGTTTACCCATAACTGATATCCTTCCCATCACTGGTATCAAAAGGCATTTTCTGGAATATTTCCGCTTCTCCACTTACAGAGAAAAGAAAATACACTATTTGGGAACTCTGTTTCCTAGCACTTTGTCAGGCTCTATTTGTACTACCTGTCCTAAAATTCCTACAATCCACGAGCTAAATTACAGAACACACTCAGGATCACTCAGCTTGCACACAAGAAAGCTGGAATTCGCACCTAGGACTCTATGACTTCAAAGCTCACAGAGGTTCATCTTCCCATAAAAGCTCACCTCATATTTCTACTACCAAAAGGAATACTCTTCCCTCAGCTTTAAAGACTGTTTTTTTTTCCAAGGCAGGAATTATGAAGCCCCATTCAACTGGTACCTCCCACTAGACTTGATAAACTGCAAAGATTGCCTGAACCACCAGCTCTGAGATAAAAAATAGAAAACAGATTCACCATTAACATGGCAGTGAAATACAAAGAAATACATGCCTTTCTCATGCTATGTCAGCTGAAGAAAGAGGAAGGGAGAGGAATCCAGCCCAGCAAGGGGAATTAGGGGCCATCCTAAAATCCCCTAGTAATACTTCTGATTCCTAGAATCTCTCACCTCTCAACTGTAGGGATTCAGAGAAAATGATTCATTCATTATCCAATTATCATTCATCAAACCCCTACTATGTGCCTCATGCTAAAGATTATGCTAGGTACTGTGAATAGGAAAGAAGAAAAGCGGTCAGAGTTTTTATACTCATAAAGCTAGCTGATATGGGAGAATGAGGCTGGAGTTCAGAGGCATTTGTAGGGTACTGAGATCTCCTGACATACTACCTTAAATTTAGAGCTGAGGCACTTTTGTAGGAGGAGAAGGAGAAGGAGTAAAGGAAACCAACTCGTTGCTATGCAACCATAATGATTTATTCTTAGCTGGAGCAGTGAGAGCAGCAGGGCGCAGGGAGTGGGTGGGGGGTGGAGACAGAAGGGGGTTGGGGGAGGCTGGAGGAGGACAGAGTGGGAGGCAAAGTGGCACACAGCAGCCTTACCTCATGGGGCTCTCACAAATGGACACTTCACAGCGTCATGTCCTCCAGAGGCAGAATATTGTGGGGACATCCCTGGGGAACCACTAAAAAGCCCTTGTACCTGGGTCTGAAATTAACCTTCAGGCATTATAACAAGGCCTGTACTAAATACCAAAAAGGGACAAAGATTAGCACAAAGGCTGAACATAACAGCCCACCAGGAGAGGTGGACTCACATACACAGATACAGGAGGCCAACTATTTCCTAAGTGCCTCCTCCACATTCATTCACCACCCGGCAGGAAGCAGTGGGGTAGCAACCATGAGTGCACATGCTGGTGGAATAGAGAGGACAGTGCAGGAGCTGACAGATGCCTGTTCTGACAGGGACCCTGTCTGACTGTGAAACTGGCTCAGCTCTCACCCACACTGGGAAACCAGTGACAAGTGACTCCATAGCTGGGGGCCTAATCCCTAAATTGAGAAGCCTCCACTAAGCAAAACTTCCAGTTCTGACACAGCATCTCTGATGTCATACACACTGCACGGTTTCTGTGAGGGCAGAGTTGGACACCAAGTGGAATACTTGGGAGGGCTGCATGTAAGAGGGAAGACGTTGTGAGTACAGGTGGCAGGGAAACATAGGAGACTGAAGTTTGTGAGGGCTTATGATGTACATTTACCTAATGAGAAAGAAAAGCCAAGTGTCACGGAAGCTGAGCAACTTGCTCAAAGTCACAAAGCAGATTCAAAAGCAGAGCCACTTGGCCTAAAGGTATGTGCTTTCCACTTGCCCACACTGCTTCTCTGAGATGAGGAGATTGAGTAGGAAAGGGGATGTGAACAAGAGTGGGTGGACAGCACAGGCAAAGATACTGACCCGATGGAAAATAGCCAGGATCAACAAAGGAAGGGCTGGGGACCAGCTGTGACTCAAAGAAGGGATAGAAAAAATGAGAACCAGGCAGTCACTCACCAAAACCCTTCATGGTGCCAAGCACTGCAGAACACAATCATCTATACAACAGTCTTTGTCCTGAATAAATTTGTAACCAAGGAGATAAATGTGAAAATTAGTGAGATACTACAAAAAGATAAATAATAATACAGTTTAAGTGGGTGAATAGTCACTCCTGAATGCCGTGGCCACATGGGGATTCTATGGGGAGGCCTAAGGGTTGGACCTGGGCCCTAAAGCTTTCAAGCGGAGGACAAGTAGGGAAATGGGAGGGTAAGGATGTTTGGAAAAGGAAAAATCTCAGCAAGAAAATATATGCTCTGTGGAATATCACCTTGCTTAAAAGAGGCATTTGGTGGGAAAGAGTATAGGAAAGTTGGGTTAGGTGAGAGTAAGCCACCTTGGTTGATGGATAAGGACTCTGATCTTTAACCAGAGGCCATGAAAATCTACCAACTGCTTTGAGCCAAGGAGAGATACAGGTAAAAGAGTAGATTACATAAAGGAAACCAGCACTACTTGGAGAGCGAGCAATAAGACAAGGGTGTGTGAGATTAAGACAGTCTGAACTAGGAGGTGACACCAACGTGCTGAGGGTGGGCTGGTTCCTGGATATTTCAAGGACAAACAAACAAGTTCTGGTGCCTAGGGACCTTGAGAAGGAAATCCAATTAACCCAAACTTCAAACCAAAAAAATGTTGCTGCCATTGTCAAACCAGAGAAAACCAGCAACACCAAAATAGAAGAGAAAAAGATGGTGATGACGTAGATTAGCTCCATTTTACACATTCTAATTAAGTCTCCCCCAAGACATCCCAATGAAATGATCATGAACCATAAACCCATGAAAAGGAAATCAAGGCCAGAGGAAAAGAAGATAAAGTCACCCCTCACCCAGAGTGAGATTGGTTCTCCTCTGCTCCTTAAGTCCCTTTTGAAGGTAGGACAGCTGCTCTGTGAATTAAGAGCTATATATCCTCATAAAAAGAAGTTATAAGGGGGACAGAAACAGAATCCTTGAACCAGTACTTAATAATTCCCATCAGTAGAGTGAGGCTTTTAGAGTCAAACCTATGAAAACATGGGTTCCACCTCCTTCTCCTAACAGGAATTCTTTTGTGCTCTAATGCAAGGTCATCCACTTTTGCCAGAGACAAAGCATCACAGGACACCTCACCCAGCATCTTATATGCAGACAAGGGATAAGATTTTGGAGTTAAAAAAAAAAAAAAAAACAAGAATCACAGTTGTTCCAATCTAAGTGAACGTGGGCAAACAGTCCAACCTCCCTGAAAAAGTAAACAAGGCAAATGCCAAATGACTGGCACACAGACAGTATCATTGAAATGCAGGGCATATAGAAAGTGCCAGTTATATATCAGTCACCCTGCCCCACCCCAGAGCAAGACTTTCCATTACTGTTCAGTTCTCACTGGTGGACAGTTTGTCCATTAACATCTGCTCACAAGCTTAAATTCTCTGGGACAGTATAAAACAGTAAGTTTTCCTTTCCATCTGTTAAATGTATGGTCAAATGTATAGTGAATATTTCTTTATGAGGAATGATAAAAAATACAGTGAATGCTGCTGCCAAGCACCATCCAGTGAAGAAAGGTAGGCTCATAAAAAATTACAGGGTATGTTTGTCCACTCTACTCACTAGATCTAGCACTATGTGACTTCTGGTTGTTCTCCAAAGTCAAAATGACTGTGATAGACAAGCATTTTGGATCTATTTAGGACATAGAGGCAGCCATGACAGCATAACTAAAGACACCCATTAAAGAGAACTTCCAGAACTGCTTCAGAAAGTGGCAAAAATGGTGAATTGTGTTCAAAGCAAAACAAAATATTTTGAGAAGGATTAATGGTAACATGTCTTTTACTTTAATAAAGTTTTTAAAATTTAAACATTCACTGTAGTTTTTGATCACACTACATTTTTTTTGCCTCTGATGCTGGGTTTGGGGCACCTTGAACTGAACTCTCTCCTTAAAACAAGGTCTGAGGGAGTGTAGACTGGTGCAACCACTGTCGAGGTCAATCTGGAGATTCCTGAAAAAAAGCTGGGGTTGGAGGTCCCATTTGACCCAGCTATTTCACTCTTAGGCATATTCCCATAAGATCTGAAAACATCTTACCACAGTGATATATATGCACCCATGTTTATAGCAGCACAATTTTTAATAGCCAGATCTTGGAAACAACGTAAGTGCCCATCAACCGAGGAATGGATAAAAAAAAATTTGTGGTATTTTTATACAATGGAGTACTACTCAGCTATAAAGAATGATCACGTTGAGATATTTATAAATAAATGGATGCAACTTGAATCCATACTCATAAGTGAAATAAATCAAACTCACATGTATAAATACTGTATAGAAATGGTAAGAGTACAGAAGATTTTATAGAAATTATGGTTCACCATTATACTGCTTTGATGTCTTATGTTTTCATTCATTGGTTGGAATGGTTTTATTCTGTTTTGTTTGATCTTAATATATGTGATCATATGAATAGTTACTTTAAAGACAAGACAATATGGCAGCCATTGTTGATTTAATATCATCTTGCTCTGAAGTCCTACCATGCTCTTGTTTTTCTATTACCATTGGTTCTATCACGTTGTGTCTTACTGGATTTTAATATGTATGATAATAAAAATAAAATTTTTATGGAAAATGAAATAATATAGCAGCCATTGTTCATCTTTGGTTATTTGGTTCAGAATGCCTTGCAATACTTTCATTCTCTTGAGTTGTTTTATTCTACTTTGTTATGTTTGACATTACTGTGTGTAAAGCTAAGCTCAACTATTTCAAAGAAAGAGACATTATGATAGCTACTGTTAATATCCAATTGTCTTATTGTGAAGTGCTGTGTTGCTTACATTGTTCTGTTCTGATCTGCTTAGATCTGTCCTCTTTTGTTTTATTCTCTTTAAAATAAAAAAATAAATAAAATAAGGTCTGAAAAGGATAGAGAATAATTCTGCAATTGCAGCCCACAGACTCAAAATACCACCTCTACCTGCCTATCTACAGCAGTTAAAATTCCACCATTAGAGATTTACTTCTTTAGCTTGACATGTTTCTTTTAAATTATAAATTCTTCTGTGAGGAATAATCCATTGAGCTGTTACTAATCATGAGTACAAGACTATGCATTAGTTTATCAGCTAATTAGTTTATCAGCTTCTTGCAGGAGCAAGTATTTTAATGGTCTGGAGAGGAAAAAGAGGAGGAAGGCATCTTGAAACTGGAATCACTGGTTCTATTTTGGTAAGAGACCAGGAGAAAAACAGAACCTAGAAAACTAAGTTTCACAGTTTCACCAGGGATCAGCCCTGATCACCATTAGAAAAGTCACAGAAGAGATAACCCTGCTGGCTGGAACCACCATAAGACAATGTGGGCCTTTGGGGTACAATATGGGAGTTGGGAGAAAGAGGACATCTCCAGAGAGGAACACCAAGTACCGAATAAAAGCCATCTCTTCCTTCCTTGAAGACAAAGTAAGAGAGATCAGAGTGCAGCATGAGAGTCTGAGGTCAGAATCAGGAAGCATTTCCAGATGATGCAGAAATTCCCTACTGCCCACCTGGGCTTTCCTCCAAACCCCACTGTCCTGATTGCTTATTCAAAGAAGACTGCAATCTCCTAATATCCAAACACCAGGGTTCAATGTCACCACCTCAATCAGCTCTAATGCCCTCCCTCCCTCAAAACCCCAGAGAATCCCCAGGTACCCTGGCTCCCCTATTGTGTCTCCAACCCCTTCCTCCTTCCTCACTGTACACTAAAGCTCTGCTCCTTGCATACACACTCTTCATTCCAAATAAGGCACAAGGACCACTGCATAATAATGTGCTGCAAAGCAAGAAGAGTGGTTCAGAAGGTTCTGCAATACTGGCCCTGGCACACACTGGTGCATAATGAATTACAGATAGAATAAAGGGAGCTAATGCATTAAAATGCTGGCCTGAGAGTGACTCAAGGGATCACACCACAGGAAGCCACAAAAGGCATAGTGCTTCATTCTGTTTCTGAAGGAGTTTCACTTACTCAGTGCACACACCCTGACTCTGACATAACAGCACCAGGTCGGTGTGTTTTCTCCAAGGACAACTCAAAGGGAATGTTGTCAACCTCTGAGTCTCTCTGCCTCCTCATTATTCTGCTTTTTCATATCAAGGAGATGAGATTCTCACAAAGGAAAAGGGAAAAGATCTGGGCCCTGTGGATGGGATCTGAGAGAAGAGAGTGCCACAAAGCTGCTCCAGTCTTTTGCATCCCCCAATCACATACCCTTTGCAATAATTTGAAACAAATTCTGTCAACTCATGTCTACATTATGAATTCCAAGATGGACACAAACATGAACAATGTCAATCAACACCTTACTCCCAGACTCTAGGCTCCCTCTCCAGCACTGCCCAGCCTCTCCTCAGCAGAAGTACCATGGAGGTCAGTCACATGTGTACCACACAACAAGCTGAAAGCCCTCTGATGATGATGACCAGGACTCAGAGGTCAGCTCTTCAATTCTTCCTTCCTGCATACCCACCACTTCCTATCAGTGGCCAGGGAACACTCTGCCCATACAGACACACTAGTTCAAGGCTGTGACTGAGTGATATACAAGGAGGAGCAAAGAGGGTGTCACAACTTCACAAAACAGGGAGGTAAGAATTCCCAAGGAAAGGTGAAAGACAGAAGATGGGAGAGGTCAAGAATTTGAGGGAATCCTTCAGACCTCAGCAGCCATTGCACTTCCAGTCTCAGCTACCCTTTTAATCTCTGGCCCCAACACTGATAATTGAGATTTACCCTTTGATCTGCTCTTCTATCTCTGTCCGGTGAACATGAAACACTAAGATTTGTCAGATATTCTCAGTACAGACTCATGCAAGAAAGTTGCCAAGGCAACAAAATGCTCTTCTTGGGCACAGATGCTCAAGGGTGATACCACTGATGAAGCAGTGGTCTCAAACACCTCCCCTCCTCCTCCTTTGGTCAGGTCTGGCTGACTTCAAAGGTGGCATGGTGAGGGTGGAGGTTCATGCATGTTTTAACAAGGGAAGTAGAAAAGACCAGCTAAGATGCTGTTTAATGGGTGATCCAGCAGACAAAGCAGGGATTGTGCAGTCCTGATTAAATGCTTAACTCCCACCAACCCCAAAGATGGGTATGATGGCACAGAGAAGGATGCCCGAGACAGCCCCTGTCAACCTTGAAATACCAGCCAACTGATAGTCAAGAGGAGTGCCAGGGCCTCTGGCTCTGGCTAGGGTTGTTCTGGCCTCCCTTGTTCCCCATAATTCCTCTCAGCCTGACAAAAACACAAACCTCACAGAAAGCCCTCAAGATCAAACATCCACGTCCCTGTGCCTCTCAAGGAAGGCTGTGCCCCTCACCACTGTCCACAGCAGAAACATTATGGTCAGATGACCGTCTTAGCCACCCCCCTGCAGCCAACCCATACCCACATCACTTTTAGCCCCTTCCCTCTCTAAACCTCAGTCTTCTCTAAAAGGTTAAAACTTTCCTCCTCCTCTTCCATCCTCCAATATTTCTGGAAAAGGTAAAAAAAAAAACCCATAATTTTCCTGTGAGGAAAATATCTTCTAAGAAGCAGCCCTACTGTCAGGAAGCCTGTGTTCTCAAGGTATTCCCAGCCATCTCATATCTTACATTTTGAGAATTGGATAAAACAACAATCAGGGAAAAAGCATCTTACATTCATTTCCCCTTTTCTTCTACATCTTTATCTTCCTCCCATAAATAATTCGTTGTATCCAGGATAAAGTATTCCCTTGTAAGGAACCTGCACCTTTGCCACACCTTGTACCTTACTCCTCCTACAGGACCAGCAGACTCACCCTTCCCAAAGTCTTCCTCAGCACACAACCAGAAGGGCTCTATCCCACTCTGGAAGATCTGCCATCTGCACGGACCACGCCGTACTAACCTCACTCTGCATGTTACCATTAATCAGTTTATTAATGGCTTCACAGCACCTGGAATGGTGTAAGGCACACAGTAGGCACTTGGGTAAATATTTGCTTTGAGGATTTTTTAATTCATTTTTCAACAAAACCAAGTGACCCACGATACTTCTAGAAGGGGAAATCCAATTGCTATATTGGCCAGCTTAGCCCTCTGCTTCCTCTCCCAAGCACTTCATTTTTGCTTAGCCTGAACATTTTTTCCTGTTGCCCAAACTTTCACAACTTCTCTGCCTCACCAACCCTTTTCTCCTGCTCATCCAGGATGGCTCATGACCTCATCTGGACCTCTGATATCACTAAGCCAACTTTTCATCCAAAATTCTCCTGGATTTCCTGGGGTATGCAAAGTGTGATTTTAAAAAGCAGTTACCAGCTTTGTAAGAGACACTCTGGGATACACATGTGTGTGACCATCTTTATCCAGATCACAACCTGTACCAGGAATGTGTGTCCTGAGCTAAGAATCCAGACTCTCATAGCTGTTTTGAATCTCAACCCAGAATTTCTGGGCCTCTAATACCACTAAACTTCCTGGCAGGAAACTGGTATTGGTCTTTTCCCATGAGGAAACTAGAGATCAATAAACTCTAAACTCCTCCCAGAGGTCAGGTAGACACCATGCTACCACACTTCACCTCTCAGGCTCCTGGAGCTGGCATAAGCCATGGTAAGAGAATGGGTTGCACAGGGTTTTCAGGATAATTATGACACTTCGGTGAAATTCAGTCACTAAGTACCTACTCTTCTTCTAAGGGATCAGGTATTCTCATAGTAAAGTCTTTGATGTAATGAATTAGATCAAAAATGTCTCTCAAAAGCATCATGTGCTCATAGGTAAAACTTTGGGCATTTTTTTAAATTTTTGTTTTTTGAGACAAGGTCTCAATATGTAGCCCAGGCTAGCTTCAAATTCATAGAAATCCTCCTGTCTTGGTCTCCTGAGTACTGGGACTACAGACTGTGCCACCATGCCCAGCAAGAAACTTCTGGAAGGTCATTGAATCAAGGGGCATCGTGACTTGCTGTTAGGAAGTGAGGCCTGGTCAGAGATGGGTCACTGAAAGCATTACCTGGAAGGGATATGTCTCTCTCCCCAGAGCCTCCTTTCACTCTCTTCTTCCTGGCTGCCATAATGTTAGCAGCTTTCCTCCACCAGTCTCTCCCACCATGCTGTGTCTGTCTTAGAGCCAGCCAACTATGGACTGAAACCTCTAAAGCCCATGAGCTCAAGCAAACCTCTCCTCTATTAAGTGGTGGATGTCAGGTAGTACATTTCAACAATGAGGAAAAGTGACTATAAGATCTTGGTATCAGGAAATGGGGACAATGCTATGACTATTACCTGACTGTGTGGTTTAGAAGCCTTTGGAAATAGAGCACAGGAGGAGACTGGAAAGGTTTAGAAATGCTAGCTGGAGAAGCCCTAGTATGCTGCAAGCTGAGTTTGATGGGAGATTCTGGTTAGAGCTCAGAAGACCAGAAAGCTGTAAAAATGCAAGCAGTAAAGACCAAGTTCAGGAGGCGTCAGTTAGGCAAAGGCTCCTTTGACAGTTTGACTTGAGATGCTCTGGCAGATAATTTGTCTTCATTTTGCTTGTGTCCTGAGAGTTTGTGGAGACTAAGCTTAAACACACAGACTAATCTGGCAGAGGAATTTCAAAGCAGTCCAACATTAAGGTTGTTGCAAGAATGCTCATTGCTTTCATAGAGATTTGCACTGAGAAACAAGAGAAAAGTTCCCATTAGAAACTTTTTAAGTTTTGACAGAAAAAAAGGGCAGAGGAGCACTCAGTTTCTAAGAAGATTAACATTACAAAGAAGCCAAGTACACTGCATCAGGACAATAGGAAGGATGCCTTGAGAGCATCCTGGGAATCCACAAGACCTACACTTTGCAACCTAAAGGGTTCAAAAGTGAAAGACTGCTTAGAGAAGAGAGTCTGGGGAACCCTGTTCAAAAAGAGATACCTAGAAAACTTACTACCTGGGATTCCATTCATGATGCTCAGTTATCCGGGAACTCAGAAGTCTCTATAGGTATGATCCCAGGAGGTCCAGCTACTGTTGAGCTGGTAGCAAGCCTTTACACTATCCACATGGTGCAGGTTTTACAGATCTGCAGAATGTAAGAGTTATAGGATAAGAGAGGTTTTCACTCAGATTTCAGAAAAAGGCCTATGAAACTAGGCAGTACACCCCTGAGAGGGCACTGCACGAAGCTCTGAAAGTGAAGCAGAGACCCCAAAAGTTGAAGAAGCCAGTAAGTTGGAACATCTGCTGAGAAAAACCTCAGGCAGTGAGCAAAGCCCCCATAAGAGTAGTCACAAGCACTGCAACTGACAATACCATAGAGGTGGGGTCACACAAGTTGTTTGGAGTTCATACCTTTGCTCCAGGTATTAGACATAGAGTTATAGGGTTTCGTTTTTGCCCTGCTGACTTTCTGTCTTGCTTTGGTCCATTTCTTTCTATCCCCTATTTCTCTCTTTTAGAATGGAACTGTTTACTGTTCCATTGTGTATAGGCAGTGTTTAATGTTTTTCTTGACTTTTTAATAGCGGCTCTCAGCTAAGAGTTCGCCTTGAGTCTCAAAGGAAACTTTTGATTTGCATTTTCCAGCACTCCTGGAACCGTTAGGGCTTTGGCAACTCTTAGAGATGGACTAAATGTACTTTTTTCCTTTATTTTAAAGGGGAAAAAACATAGAAAACAAAAAACAAGAGCTGTACAAACAACTACAAGAACATAAAAAACCCAAAACAGTAACAATATAAGCTTTCAAAACAAGATGATAGGAATTTAACAATGATTGTAATATTGCACAGTGTTATCTTCAAGAGTTGCTTAGATTACCAGATTTAGACATGCAAAATTGATCTAGTTGTATGAGTATTAACGGTTCTTTTCCAAGAACTAAGAGAATTAGTAGTATAATCATCTTAGTTATTTTATGTACATATAAACAAATTTATATCTTTTTCGGTTTTCTTTCCTTCTTTTCTTCTTTCCCCTATCCCAGTTATTTTTCCCCTTTGAGCAGTTTCTTACCATTTCACAATATCTATTGTAGATTTTGGATCATATTTACTGTAAGTGTATTTTGCATAAAGAGATATACCTAAGTTCTGGGGAGAATGGAGCAGAATGTGACAGTTGAGATCAGTGGTGGCAAACCTATGGCACATGTGTCACTTGTTTTTAAGACAAAAGATGTTAATGTACGGGTTTTTTTTTTTTTCCAAACTAAAGCCCCAGTATTCAGATTTAATGCAGTGTTGGCACTTTGCAATAAATAAGTGGGTTTTGGGTTGCAGTTTGGGCACTCTTATCTAAAAGCTTTACTATTGATAGTTTGGATCAAGATTGTCCCAAAGGCTTATAAACTCATAGGCAAAGCTTTGGGTAGGTGACTGACACCTACCATGGGGACAATATAGTTGACTTGCTGTTAGAAGGTTAGGCTTAGAAATTACTGGGATGAAACCTAGAGGGGCGGGTATCACTTCTTAGCTCCTCCCTTTACTTTCTTCTTCCTGGCCACTATGACACAAGCAGCTTTCCTCTGCCATGCCCTTTTACCATGCTGTCACTGTTATTGGAGCCAGTCAACTATGAAATGAATCTAAAACCCATAAACCCAAATAAACCTCCTCTCTTTTAAACTGTAGCATCACATAAATTGTGTCTTAGTGACAAGGAAAGAGACTAATACATTTGACCAGAAGCAATAGCATCGGACAGTAACTTCTGAGAAAGGTAGATTCATAAGCCCATCTCAGACCTGTTGAATCAGAAGCTGAGGGAGGGGCCTACAAAACTCAAATCTTTCAAGTAATTCTGATAGATGGTCTAGTTTGAAACCCGCTGATTTTGATTTGGCTTCTGGGGATGCGCACATGTGCATGTGCATGCACGCACATTCTAAAACAGCAGTTTCAATGGTAAGCTGTGAAAAATAAAAATTTTAATTTACCATCACTCTATAGTAAAATGACCCAAGTAGCTCTAAAAAATAACCCCAAAATCTGGATCATCACAGAACAATTCCATTGAACCTCTGGGAGTGGAAAAACCATGGCAAAACAACATGGGGGAATGCAAAAGATTAAACAAAGTGTGCAGTAAAACTGAGATGAAACTGAGATGAGACTGTGGTGAGGTTATGACAGGTGATTTTGTCGTCTGTGTTTCTATTTTCTCATCTGCAAAATGAGGAATGTTAATGTCCCTCTTGTAGGACTCTGGAGTATTCCACAAATTGATGCATAGGAATGCCAGATACTAGTATAAAGTAGACTCTCAGTCTGTGTCAGTCCCCTCCCTTCCACAAACTGGGCCTTGTTGATTCTGACCTTAGAAACTGCATTGATGTGTTAGAATGCCCCTGTTCCAGTCCATCAAGTACCTGTTTCCTGCAAGGACAGACAACAGGGCTATTCACAGCTGAGGGCAAGAGTTCTCTTTAGCAGCTATCTTGATATGTCCACTGTCCTGGATTACTGTCTTTAAAAGCCAGCCTGGCCTTACAGTGCACACTCCAGCTCTAACATCCACAACTCTTTCAAAGAGCACCTCCTTAAAAAAAACTTGATAAAGGCCACTGGAGTTAAACTAGGAACACATGATACTCTTGCTGCCCCTTCTAGAACTCTCTTTGCCTGTGGCTTCCAGGCGAGTCCACTGGCTCAGGATAAAAGCTCTCTGCATCAGGCAGCATCCCTGGTGCAGAATAGTTCACTCCTCAATCTTGTTCCCCAGCAACATGTGAACTATAAGGGACTTGGCAATGCCTTGTATTCATCTGCCCCTTTCCTCCTCACAAGGCACAGGAGTAGGTCTATAATTGGAGGTACAGCCCTGGGGGGTAGGGCTCATAATGCCACAAAACTATAGGCAACTCCTGTGTCCTCCTGAAGCTCTTATTTCAGGAGCTCTGTTGTAGCTTTCTCCTTCTTGTGCCTATATGCATAACCCAGCAGACACTAAAAACATTCCTGTTCTCATCTTGAGAATACCATCACTATCATTTCAAAGTAAAAAGCAAGCAAACTGTGTCATTGCTTTATAGGCAAACCTTGGTTTCTTGTTAGTATGTATTTTTTATGAAAACATTATCATTCAGCTTATTGAGATTTTATTTGCTCCTTCCCCAGATATTCCTGAAAAAAGCCAGACTATTTTCAAAAATCAAATTACAATTCAAAAACTTTGTTCTTATTTAAGGATTATTTTTAGAAATTTAAAGTAAAAAGAAACTGTATCATCACATCAAAAATCAGCACCCAGAGTAAAAATTTCACCAGCAAGAACTCACCTGGCATCCTTGGAACAAGGCCCTTTAGTGCCTTCTCTGAAAGGAGGCCCCTTCCTTGGATAGTGGTCTGAGAAGCTGTCTATTATGCCATCCTACTAGGTGCAAGGGAAACAAAACTACCCTACCGAGGAAATATGAAGCGCTATAAAAGATATAGCTGCATGTATGTTTAGGTGTGTGGGATTGATGACCATATTTCTAGGTTCTTGTTGGATTGTTGAACAGATCTGTTTGCACTCTCACTGCTTGAGTGTCCACTTTGTGTGCTTTAATTTTGTAACTTGAATAACTATTTCTAAAAGAACAATATATAATTTATCAACTAGTGATTTCTTACTGTTTATCTTCTTTTGTTGAAATTCTGTACTATTTCTACCTTTTTCCTGTTTTTTTTTCTCTTTAAATAAAAAAAATTTTTTTTAAAAAAAAAACTACCCTACCAAATTTGGCAGTGAGAAAGAAAGCAGAAAGAAGAATGGCTTTGGCTTCAGAGAAAAGAGTTTAGACACCCCAGTATCAAGAATCAAGACAATTCTCCAAAGAAAGGGGCTGCCAGGGGAGAAATGGTGTTGTCCCTAACCCACAGAACTCTGGCAGAAGAGTTTGGAATGTGAAACAGAAGCAACCGTCTCTGCCAAAACAGTCTCAGAGGAACAGGAAAACTGTAAGTGCTATAAAGATTTTCATCATTTCTCTAAGCTATGGGGCCCCAATTCCACTCCAGATACCACAAAAATCACCTTCTTATAACCCTATCACCCCTCCTCTTCTTTTCCCCCATCCTGTCATATGCAAAATAAGACATCTGCCCAGGCTGACAAAGAGGATGAGATATTTTCTCCTTGGCTTCACATTTTTGTTCAGCCTTCAAATGCTCAGGCCAGGCAAGAAGCCGGGGTCAGAAGTAGAGGGTGGGGATGAGGAGAGGGAGGGAAAGAAAGACGGGGCGGGGGAGAGAAGGAGAGGAACAAGGGAAGGAGGGGGAGAGAGACAGAAAGAGGAAACACAGAGAACATAAATATGAACAAGAGAATATATGTCATGTGACACCATGTGACACCTGGTGCTCATCTCCAAGTGCTGGTGGCTCTCTTCCTGGGCTTCTCTTTACACCAGTATTCTCACAGGCTCAGGTAACAGACCTGGGACTCTGCATGCACTGATTGAGCTGCGTTAGGAAAATGTGGCCAAACCTAAGCACTATCAATCCAGTCAGGATGGAACTCTAATGGGGCAGAAGGATGCTAGAGACAGGGAAATGTTCATGTAATCCAGTTATCAGTCAGTCCTCTGCACTGAGTGTAGAAATACTGGGTTGAAAAAATGATGACAATGGATACTGTTTCCTAGGACACAACATGGTTTTTCTGGTTAGGAGAGCTATCTTCTTTTATTTTCTTCTTTCTCTTCATATACCTATTTTTTATTGGTACAAGTTTGCAGTACATAATGTTTATATTCTTTGTGTAGAATTGGTAGATGTACATGATACACATTTGTGGGGGGGCTGTAGTATCCTATACTTAATTCTAAAAGCTCTATTTTTTCTAAAAGCTTAAGATATTTAATTTTCAATTTTTAGTCTGACTCATCTGAAATCTGTGTGATCCAGGCAGCCTTGGCTAAACAATGGAGAGTGCTAGTGTAGCCAGCTTAGAAACACTACTTCTTACAGATTTGCTTTGTATTTATTTTTTTAATTTTGGGGGTTTTTTATTGGTACATTTTAGGTAAATATAATGATCACATTGATCATATAGAATTTGTACCTTTACATAATGTAACTTGTTTCTTTTTTCCCATTCCCCTACCCTGACTTCAATCTCTCCTCCCCTCCCTATTTACAAAAGCTTTGTATATCTTAATTCCTTTTACTCGTTCCCTTTCATGACCCTCCCATCTTCACCCATCTCATGATCCCTTCACCTTTTTTTTTTTCAGTACACAATGATTACATTCCTTATGGGAAGTTGGTGTTCATCCGTTTCTCTCCCCTTCTTCCTCCCTCCCTCAATTTGTCCCTCCCTCTTTCCACCTCTTGATCACTTGCCCCTTTGAGAAAGATCTCTCTCCCTACTTCCTATTATCCATTCTTTATTTTGCTCTTTATTCACACAGCAAAGTTGTTTTTTCAAGGAAAAACTTTTCACAAGTTTGAAAATGAACTTGTATGTCCTAAACATAAAAACTAAGAGTGGTAGGAAATAGCCATATAAAAAGAGGAAGCCAGTTCAAGATTTAATGTGGGCTACAGCCTACATATCTAGAAATAAGTGAGAATTGCCTGTGTGAGGAAGACACAGAGGAAATTAAAGTTGAGAAGGCACCAAGATATCATTCAGTCCCCCGCCTTATAGATGGAAAACTAAGGCCCAGGAAAGTGAAAGAGTTGCCTCATATCATATACATAGTCATTTGGCAGAACCACCAGAACTAGATGCAGGTTGTCTAAGCACTGTTCATTTGGCCACAATGGTCCACTGGCTTTACCTTGCAAAGAATCTTCTTTCTGAATACCTGATGCTGACCAGTGTGTCACCTGGACTCTGCAGGTTTCCTAGCAGTGATGGTTTCTGCAATCACCACATTTCCCTGTGTGCAAGTTACCTTAAAGTGTTCTATACCCTGATGTCATGACCACCACTGATGGCCCTTGGCCAAGTACCAAAAATGATTCATAAATCACTGCCCAACAAATTGAAATCACAGTATGGTCTTTGATAACAGCACCTTATAAGATTCAAATCAGTAGCTGCTATCACTTTCATCAAGTTCAAGTATAATTCTAATTCCTGGTATCTGGGTAGCCCTTTTGATTTTTTCCCAAATCTCTAGTATCTCACACCTAATTTCATATTTGCCAAGCCCTGTGGATCACAAAAACAAAGAGATGAGATGTCATTTCATGTCCTTTGCTGATGAACTTGCCCATAAGTAAATGTTTTGAAAGTGGTACTGAGAGACTATAGGACTTGAACTCCTTCCAGAGAGTTGGAGGTAGGAATAAAACAAGAAAAATTTCACAAGAAGTTTCTGGGATAAGAGCCGCAAGAACATTTCTTTTAATCTCCAAAGACACAAGAGTGTGAGGCAAATCTTGCAACATCACACTTGAGTAATACTTTTTTTAAAAACATAAATTGTAGATACTAAGAGAACAGCCCAGTAAAATATTGCATATGTATACCTAATGAAGCCATCATCCAGACCAAGACTTAGAACAATTATAGCTATTCAGAAGGCTCCCTAATGCCCATTTCCAGTCAAGAATGGCCATTATACAGACCTCTACCTGAAGATTTACTTGTTCATAAAACACAAACTATATATATTCTCCTGCATTTGGCTTCTTTTAATCTTCTGTTTTAAGAATATGCTTTAGTGTGTTGGTATTGAGCTTTCTCTCTACAGCATAGCTGTTTTATCAATACACACTGTATTTATTCACTCTATCATTGATGGGAATATTTTAGTTTTCTCTAAATTTTGAGCTGCTGTAAATAAAGCTGATGTATACATCTTGGAATGTTTTGATTAACATTCAGATCTATCAGGTATATCCAGGTATAAAATTGTTGAGTCACTAAATATACATAATAGATACTATCAACATTTTTTCAAAGTGAATGTACCTATACACTCCTACCAACAAGGAATAGTGCAAGAGCTTCACATTCTCACCAATACTTGGTGTTACTGATAAAAAATTCCTTTTAATAAAATACCACTGAGGAACACAGTGTCCAGGTACATTTCCAGATAATCTACTTTAGTCTTTAATCAGCTTCTTAAAAAATTCTGACAATTTTGCTCCTTAAACAGCATAAACCACCTGACTCCTGTACACAACAGTGAGATGTACAGAGAGCTACCATCTTCTGTACTAAACACATAGATATTTTACTGTCTTATTTATCATGGGGTAGTATCAATAAAGTGTCCACAGGCCAGAACAGCCCCTGCTAGTCTCTGACCTAGGAAACACTGAAAATGTTCCAGTCAGAAACTTATACTTCATCATGTCAGTAAGTTCTGGTGGTCATTGTACATGCACTTCTTTGCTCATGAAAGGCTATTTCTATGTCTTGAATGGTGAAGGTTGCCCTGTAAATAGCTATTTTATCTACTTTTTTACTTATTTTATCTACTTTTATGTGGCTTGGCAAATGTTACTCAGCTATCCCACAAACAACTCATTTATAAAGCACATATTCTAAGTTAACTACACTAAAAATTATAGAAGTCACAAAGGCAATCCACAAAGTTTTCTTTGAAGAGTCAAGATTCTGGGATAAATCACATGCATGCTGTCATCTGCCTTCCTCTTCTTACTTTATCCACTCAAACTCTTTCACAGATGAAGTAAGATTAAAACAAACATCAATGATGACCTTAGCTTTGAAGGGAAAATCAAGTTCTAAAAGAGGATCCCTGGGAAATGGAAAGCAAAGAGGAAAGAAGAGCCCTGCCCATCAGTACATAGTTACACAGTAAATATATAGCTGCAGGGAATGTGATTACTACAACTGCTAGTCTTCTTTTAGAAGAAAACACTAAGTTCTACCTTATTCATTCCTCCTTGACCTATCACCACCTTCTTTCCTTTCATCTGATACCCTCTTGGTGCCTTTGTCCAGGTGGTTAAAGCAAAATATATCATACACGTACTCACCAAGTTCAGTGCCTGAGATAAGACATGTCAACTTTAAAGACATATCTATGGTGATCATCAAATGCAAGGTTCGATCTACAGAAGTCACTAGGGATGGGTCTTGGGTTGGTTCACACAGCAAGTAAGATATCACTGAATCAGTGTAGAGAGAATGCTGTCCTCTACCAAAGCACAAGACAGAAGTAGGGAAAAAGTTAGGGTCCATGTGGTTTATTCAGAGATAAGAAGGACATGTCTATGTAAGTAGCTGTCCATACTTCAGTCATACTAGGCCACCATCAAGCTGAGTAGGGCTTGATTCTTACAGTCAAACAGAAACTGCCTGTGTACAATGACTGTTAATTTTAGGGATTTTTTTAGGAACACTCTCACATGTACAGGCTAGATGAAGCTGTCCACAGTTTCAATTTGTAGCAGCTACAAGCCTCGATTTTACAACCCATAGTTTCTAGGTTGACATTCTAGATGACAAATATAAATGACTGACAGTAACTATGGTCTTTTGGATTTTTTTTAATCTTCTTTTTTGGTGCCAGGAATCAAATTCAGGACCTTGTGCTTGCCAGGCAGGTACTTGTGCTGCTGAGGTATAGCCCCAGACTGGTTTTTCCAGATTGGAAAGCAGCTTCTATCCTTGTGCACAGATGTAATCATATCAACAAGGCAGCTTGATTGGGAATAAGGGAAAGGGCACAGAGGCTTATGAGGATCAGATCTATAAGATATCTCTAGGCTCCAGAACCTTTCAGGACAAGTTGAAGAGGGAGAAGACAGAATCTAGAGGCATGTAGGGACACTTTAGTACCTACAAAAGCCATCCAGATAAAGACAGTTCCTGATCATAATCTTCCCTCTACCCAGCTCACTTCTCCAGATTTTTGGAGAGTTGGAGGGATAAAGATTTTTTTTGGTAGGGCTGTGTAGTCTAATTTCATCCTGAGGGATCACATTCTTCTTGTAGCTGGGTTTAAATTTTAATTTTGGTTTCCTACTTCCCTATATTGTGGATTCAGAGAGAATATCTTTCCTCTGAAAGAAGCAAAAGTAAAGCTGTCACTTTTGAATTGCCTATCAGTAAAATGGGACTCGGCTGAGATATATTTCAACATACATAAAGTACGATTGAAACGTATGGTGAATGTTTAATTTTTTTAATTTATTATAGAGACACAGGACCACTAATCTCCCTCAAAATGCTTCTCTATGGTTCAAATACACTTATCTCACTATTCTTGCCACACTCTGAAGCAATCACTTTTCATATCTTTACGAAGTATGATTTAAACAAATTTGGTGAATGTTGCTGAGTGCCATCCAATTGCAAGGAATGCTTGTAAAAAGATTACAGTGTGTCTTCACCCAATTTGTTCACCAGATCTGATGCAATATGACTTCTAGCTCTTCCCCAGAGTCAAAATGACTATGAAAAGTAAATATTTTGAATAAAGTCAGAACATCCAGGTAGCCATGATAGTACAACCAAAGACACTCAATGAAAAAAGAATTACAGAACTCCTTCAGAAAGTGATAAGAACAATGGAACACATGTGTTTGAAATGTGGGGGTGTTTTGAGAGAGATTACTAGCAATGATTCTTTTACTATAGTAAATTTTTAGCAATTTAAACATTCACTTTATTTTTTTATCATATTGCACAACAAGGGAAAAAAGGAACAGTCACCAGTTATAAGCACAATATTAGCTGAAAGCATCTATGTTTTAACATTCTAGACTTAAAGTTTTCTCTGCTCATAAACTTATTTTAAACCATTGATAAATATGACTATGGATATAATGAATACCTTCAGAAAAGTTAAGAGCTTAGCAAATCAGCACTCACTTCTTGAGGGCTGGATGTTGGTCTTAGTTATTGCTGTCTCCCTACCACCTACCACACATCTGCTACTCACAAAAGCACTTAATAAACATTGACTGGGGAATACATGAATGAAGTGAAATAACAAGTAATTTCAAACATATTGTGCACATCAAACTCATAAGTTTTAAAAGATACAGAACAATGAAGAACTTATACTACAAAATATTCTGTGGGATAAGTACAATAAAGTAGATGGAGCATAAAAACAAAAAACTAAGGAGACTAAAATCAACCAAAAAATTTAATGTATTGTCAAAAAGACTATGGGACAGGAATAAATGCTGTCCTCAATAATCTGAAGGACTTCAAGAAGGAAGGAGACTATATAGTTCTATATTACTTTAGAGCAGTGCTGGTGAACCTTTTAGAGCTTTCAGTGATAGCAAACAGTAAACTGCAGCACACATGCCATAGGTTGTGTGAAGGGTTGAACTAAGATCAATGTGCCTAAATTAGTCAGATTTCAATTACATAAAATAATTTACTAATAATAAGATCTGTACAATAATAAAATGAGTTTTCTTGCCTTGTCACTGAAGATATGAATTACCACCACTCAGAGATCACCTAGAGATAATTTCTAACTTGAGTAGAAAGCTAAACTAAACGGACTCTAGGATTTCATGCACAACTAATGTTACAGTTTGCGTCTAAATGTCCCTCTAAAGCTTCATGCAGTCACATAGAAGTGGGCTTCTAGAGTTTGTGATTGATTTATGGCCCAGTGCTGGTACTATTGGTATGACTGCTACACCTGCCTTGGGGTGGGTAACCTGCATACAGTATAAAAAAGGGAAAGAGGCTTGCTCTCTTGCTCCTCCCTTTTTGCTCTTGCTGCTTTTGTTGTTTTCTACCACCATGAACTGTTGCCCTCTGCCATGCCACTCAGCCTTGGAGCCAGCAGAATATGGGCTGAAACTGCCACAAACTGTGAGCTACATAAACCTTTTCTTTCTTAATTTTGGGCATCAGGTATTTTGTCTCAGCAACGAGGGAAAACTAACCAACTAAATCTCTTCTTTTTTTAACCAACTAAATTTTATTAACCAACTAAATTTCTTCTTTTTTTAACCAACTAAATTTTATTAACCAACTAAATTTCTTCTTTTTTTATTTTAAAGAGAAAAAACAGAACAAAGTAGATCAGAACACAACAATGCCAGCAACATAGAATTTCAAAACAAGACAACAGATCAACAGTGGCTACCATAATGGCTGTTGTTTTCTTTGAACTAGTTGTCCATATCTTCACACACAATAGATTCAAACAAATACTATAAAACCAATCAAAACAAAAGAATGAAAGCATTACAGGCCTTCAAAACCGGACAATAGAAAAACCAACAATAGCTACCATAATGTCTCTTGTTCTCTGAAAAATAGTTACCCATGCCTCACACATATTTGACTAAAACCAGTCAAAACAAAGAATAAAAGCATTATTGGACTTCAAAACAAGATGATAGAAAATCAGCAATGGTGACCATAACGTCTCATTTTTTTCAAAGTAGCTGTTTACACCATCACACATAATAAAATCAATTCTTGTAAATTCTTTAGGAGAAGTTCTAGGCATGTATAAGCCTATACATATACACCTATCCTTTCTGTATTAGAGGGAAAAACAAAGCAAACAAAACAAAATACAAGAAAAACAGCTGCCCATACTTCACACATAAACAAAAGAGACAAATAGCATTAACAACTAAGTTTCTACTAATCTAGAACTCAGTACTAAAAAGTAGATAGTCAAGAAAAGTAGATATCCTCAAAGAAGCAAGCTTGGAGGCTTTAGTGGGAAGGTAATGACATTCAGAAACATTAAGTATGTATTAGAGTACAGAGCCGAAGAACCCCACTAAGGAGAAGAAAATTAGAAAAATTACCCTGTACCATAGTATGAGGGACACTTTAAGGTCCAGAGAATTTTCTCAGGACTATTTTGAGTAAATTGGGGCCTTCCTATATTGGTAAATAATCTTAACCTGGATCCAGTTTAAATTGGAATAATCTTATCCATTTTACAAGTTGATGCAAAATGGAGAGGCCACTAGTTGGAAAGTAAGGGAAGCCAACAACACAGAAAGCGTAGCCCACGATCTGTCACCAATTCAAAATAAGCAAATGATGGTCTCTAAGCTGCTTCTATAAAAGTACCCATCCTAGCATCCTTGGGCTCTTGTCATTATCTAAACAGTGATTATTTTATAAATCCTATATTATAGTTTAACCAGACAAACAACACTTTCTTTCAGTTCACTTGGACAATAACCAAACACAAGTCACTTTACTATGACTTAAGAGTATTGTGCCCATCTGTTTACAATCAATGGGGAAAACTGAGGGGTGAAATGTGCCAGGCACTCTTGCACAAACCTGCAGAAATGGGCTGGGGGATTTCTTGGCCCTTAGCCATGTGACAATGATTCCTTCATCTATGAACATAAGCATTTGATGAAACTGTCACTTGGAGAACATGGTACAACACAGCTTGGTTCGTTCCATTCCACAAGAAAATATACATAAGTTGTAGCATAGGAACAGCCCTTACATCTTGTCCTACTTCATGAGACATTCTTTTAAGCATGCAATTTTGTTATCTCTTTTAAAAGGACCTGACTCTGTGCACTAAATTAGGTAGGAAACATTAAGATCAGATGTGACCCCTGTCCACTACCTTGGATTTAAAGCAAAGCAGCAAATCACTATAAAGAACAAGAGTGGCAGGAGAGATCCTGAAACCACAGACAAACCCTGACTGTCCACCTCTCCTGAGGTAGAGCAATGGCCAAGAGCAGAAAGTGGGACTCAAATATTTGCTTAGACTTTGGAAACAGTTCAATGGTTGAAAGAGAGAAATCTCACCAACTGTGACTGAAAAAACAATTAGGGTAATACTGGATTATTTCTTAACATTCTGGCTGGCCTTGAACTCACTATGTAGTTCAGGGTGGTCTGAATTTGCAGTAATCCTCTTGTGTCAGCTTCCTGAGTGCTAGGATTACAGATGTGTGCCACTACATCCAGTTTATTTCTTAACATAATTTTAAGGAAAACAAATGGATTTCACTAAAAAAAAATTTCCTGATTGATGCCTGTCAAGTGCAGAAATTTTCAATCATTTATTAATTTGAGGGTCAAGGGAAAGAAAGCAGAAGCATTAATTTGAAGCCGAAAAAGCAAGGAAGTCTCTCCCAATTCTTAGTCAGAAAGTTCCCAAATCACGATCCTCTTCCTTCAGTATTTCTATAGCGAATGCTGAAGTAGAATAAGAGGAGGTGTTGCCAAAGGATAACCCAAGGAGGCGTGGAAATGTTTGCAGCTGACTTGTCAAAGGGTTTCTGGTCATTATGTTTTTCTCTGCCCCATCTTACAGAGTCAGATCAAGATGTGCCTCCACCTCACGGGACCATCACTGCTCAAAGTAGAAGCACTAGATTAGGACCAGTGGTTCTAAGTAATCAGAAGAGGTTACAGCCTAATTATGAATCACCCCTGTTTGCAGGGGAATCAGGTTAGGGAGTGGAGGAAATTCATTCAAAGTCATTTTGTTTTCTGTGGGCAGTTATATTATAAGCATTTCTAGAAAAGGAGGGTTATACTGCAAATTAAAATGAGGTGTTTGTGTTTCCTCTGGACTCCCTCAGCCTTTTCTGCATGTCCAGGAATAATGAAGAGTAGGCTTAAATAACAATGTTTGCCAACTCTGCCAGCCAAGAACACTGCACACAGCCTCAAGCCTACCATATCACAGCTCCCATTCCTTTGCTTAAAGTCACCAGTTACTGGAGCTCCTGTTGCCTCATTATACTGTCTCTGACTTTGTACTTCTCCTTCCCCCAGACACTACTGTCACCATATTATTAGTCCTTACAGTGCTACACACAGACCTTCTCCAAGTTTTACCAAATATAGTCAGAATTCAAGCTTCCATGCACATCACTATCAAGATACCCACCAAAGCTCTTTGGGCCTGGGTTTCTGCATACCCAGGCATGAGATAGAACAGATCGGGACCTCACAATGCCAACAAAGCAGCAGAACAGTGCCAAGCCTCTACCAGCACTATAAGCTGCACTCACAAATCCAGTCCCATTGCTCAAAAAGCAAATCTCTCCATGGTGGTCAACATTTTTTTTCCTTTTTCTCTTTAGCACCACCACCTATGGTACTTCCACCCTCAGCATCACAGCCAAACTCCCTGGCACCACTCACCTCTCCATTTGGCAAGCAAAAGGCCCATAATTCTGTCTCTCTGGGACTTGTTTTTAGAGTCATAACTGAAATCTCTGATTGTCCAACAGATATTACCAAGGACACCAAAGGAGAAGGGTACTATATGAGATCTAAAGCCACTGTTACCCATCTTCCCTGTAGCAAGATGCTGACAGTGTCCTGTTTTCTGTCCTGAGTATATGCTAACCAGTCTGCCTATGATTAAGAATACTTATACTGATACTAACTCGTTTTGCATCTTCAACAGTTGACACCTAAAGCAGCTCCTTTTTTTTTCTCATAACAAAGCAAATTCAATAATTAATGGCCTTAATCCACAGCCTCTTTCATCAGGCTTCCACAGGCATCCCCAAACTATAAAAATGTGTCAAATAGAAATTAATCACCATTTCTTGTACTTCATCACACAGACAGGTACCATAAGCCAGAGTCAACTCTTCTCTAATGGTCTGATAAAGGGAGTACAAAATAGTCAAGTGCTCAGTATTTTACAAACATGAGAAATAAATATCACAGTACTACAAAGTGGCAGTGACTTTTGCTGAAAAATCTAAAGTGTCCTCTCTCTCCGTTGCTACCCAAATTTGGTAATATTTTAAATATCTAACTCAAGCTTAACTTCTCCCATAAGGCTTTCTCCAATTACTCCAGTGTAGAAAAATTCGTTCCCTTTCAATATTTACTTCCTGAGAACCAGGCATTGTACTAGGTACTAGGGACTGAACAATATACACAGCCAAAAATCTCTATCTAGTGGCTCCATAGTTTGATCTACTAATAGAAGTAGTGCTTTTAGCACCTCATAAAATAAAATCTTTTAAGGATATATTATTCTGGAACTCTTATTACTGTCCACTTTTTAAAAACCTGAGAGTAAACATATTTCTGATTTTTTTATCATCTATTAAGAGAAAGTGCTGAGTAAATATATATTGAATGTATAATTTTCTACATAAACTCTACATTCTTCAAAGGCAAGGGTTTCTCTGTTTATCTCTCTGTGCCTTCTAGAGCATGCAATGAGACCTGAGACCTGGCTGATTCTCACTACGCACTTGGTTAAATTCAGTAATTCTGCTAAAAATGAGACTTCCTCTTCCATGCTAATATGTTAATCACATTCCAGATTGAGAAAATAGGAAGTTTAAGGACCAGGAAAACAATACAGTTAGCCCTGAAGACCAATACACCCAAAATGCTCACTGAGTTTTCTCCCTCAAGAGTACCATATTTGTGAGAGAATAATAAGGTCATATTTCAACTATGAAGCCTGACCAAAGTCACTTGTTTATTTCATGAAGAAAACTAGAATAAAATTGTAGCTGCAAGTATACACAGCAGGACCATCAATGGAAACATCTATCATGTGACCCAGATAAGCTCTGTCTTCCAAAGACCATGAACCCAGGAGCTAGCGCTACTCACCCTGTGAGGAATATCCACCTTTTGAGGAATACCCTGCAGCCAAAGCCAGTAAAGACCCTGGATATCCTCACTGCTATGCACACCCACCCTTGCTATCTTTTGGGTTTTTGGTTTTTGTTTTTGTTTTTTGTAGTTGGGATTGAACTCACAAACCCTGTGCTTGCCAAGCAGGCACCTATGCCACTGAGCTAAATTCCCAGCAATTTCTTGCTATCTTTTGTTTCAGGCTTTTGATATCCATTTTCTGGATTTTTCCAATTTTGCTCTGGTAAGTTATAAGTAAGCAACTCAATGAACTGGAGCTTCTCTGGGAGGAGAAGAATCAATATCCTTTACTACACTGAGACCAGGAGGACTGAGGATGCTCTGCCACTCCCCATGGGCATCTGTGAATCTTACCATCTATACCACTGATAAGCACATCATTAGCATTGGGAAAGCACACTCAACTAGCAGCCCAGGAATGGCCTCAGGATGCCTGCATTCACCTACAAAATCAGTAAGCTGAATCACAGAGTTTTACATTCTAGATATACACAAAGAATACCAGTGTTTACTACCTGAAAATTCATGGGACTTATCCAAAAGCCTATTGTCCCTTCCCTCCACATTAGAAAGTACCCTACAATCTTCAAAATAAGTACTAGGGTGACCAAAAATTAAATTCTCTTTTCCAGCCCCAACACAGTGCTAGACTTTGTTTGAGTCTTACCAGATCTGGATGGACTGGTCCCTGCTTATGTCAGGTTATCCTGGAAGTATTTCCATTTCCTTCCCCATCCTTATGATCCAGAAAAGATCCCAAAGAAGTCACTCTTGGAAGCAGGCACTGGCATTTAGTCTTGCTAAGCAGTGAGCTGACTACATTTTCCTCAATAAATATTTCATTGACATTCAGAGAAACCTTTGTGAAATTTATGTTTGTCTTAATGATTCACAGCATAATTTGTTCCAATTAAATATTTATTTTAATATATTCTTGGGTCTGAAAACTTCTGCCCATTCATCAGTGAGTGTATGTACCATCAGTCCTCTCACAGATGTGAAGTCTTTGGGAACAGCCTTATTCTTCTCCAGAGTGCCAGTTTTCCCTTCCAACTCCCTTTTAATGAGAAACTTAGGCCACACTGGTGAACTGCCTCTGACACAGGGCCTTGATAGTCAGCCTTTACCCCCAACAGATTCTTGCCCTGCACTTGTCAATCCTATAAACATTCTTAAAACTGCTACCTCCTCAAACATCTCTCGATGCTATAGTCTGGATACTAAATGTCATCCCAAAGGCTCACATGCTCAAGGCTTGATCCCCAGGCTGGCATTAATGGGAAGTGGTAGAACAGTGGGGCCTTGTAAAAGGTTTTCAGGTTACTCTAGGGGGTACCCTTGAAGAGGATTCTGAGGCCCTAGTCTCTTCCCTCCTCTTTGCTTGCTGGCTTATGAGATAGGCACTTTGCTCTGTTTACAAGAGCTCTGCAAATGGTATCCTGCCCTTCCCAGAGGCAAAAGCAACAGAGCCACCCAATCTTACACTGGAACTTTCAGAACTGTGAGTTAAACAAATCTTTTCTCTTTATAAGCAATTGCCTCAAGTATTTCACTGCAGTGATGGAAAGCTAATACATCCAAACACAAAGCAGGGCAGCAGGGCTGAGCTTTCATGATAAGTAGTCTGATGGAAAGGAAAGTGAAAATGAAATAAAGAGCTCAGCTCAAATTGCAATGTCACTACTTAATGAACAGAGAAGTCTCAAGACAGTGACTATCTGGTCATTTCCCACTTGTGAAATGAGAAAATATTAAATTATATAATGGGGATGCTTCATAAATATTAATAATTATAATTATTTCCCAATGTTGCTATGGAAATTAAATGAAAAGATATATTCCAGTATTTAGGAAAACCCTGGTATATAATTAGACATAAATAAGAAAAATGAAATTTACTTTTATTAGAGCTCAATGACTTTTATTTAGTCTTCACCGTCTGACTCAGTTGATATACAGAAGTCCTAGTAACACCAGGGCCTATGTGGGTATACAGGATTTCTGTGAAGATGCATATAAGTGTTACACTTGCAAACTGTTCCAATTTCCCTGTCTCCTCAGAGATGGTGCAATTCTCACTCAGTTGTTAAGAGTTTTCTAGACCCCAAGAAAAGCATTCCCTGCTTAACTCACAGGGAGTATAATGTAAACCACTCCAGTCCCTCAACCCCAAGAACAAACCCCTCTCTCTTGCTCTATCACTCAGCTTTCCCTCAAATCTGGTCCTGGCTCAGATGAAAATGTTTTCTGTTTCCCCATGAAATGTTTCTGGGACCTAGAAAACTCTGCAGTTACCTTCAGGAAGGCAAATTTGTCTGCTCTCTCAGGGAGGCTTCCTAGCCAACCCCTGAGAGGAGGCAGGATGGGTCTGGGAAGGGAGATTCAGTGACTTGCCAAGGCAGTTTGAAATCCAAAGGGTTTTACCTTTTGAATTAATAAAATGCTATTTCTAAAATTTTTAAATCCCTAGCACTGTGAAAAAAGAGATTTAGTATGCTAAAGCAAAAAGAGCATCTGAAAAGTAATTATCAAGGCTTTTAAGTTAATCATAGCTTTTATCTTGTATTACTAGAATTAATTCCATTATCCAAAAACCTAAAACCTGATACTCTGGAACTTGGTAAAGGCCTCAATCCACAGTTCCCGAAAGAATGGTTCCAAGAACTCTCTTAGCTACCCATCATGCTAAATGCCTCCAGAAAGCCATCCCAGAATATTTCCTACCAAGTCTGAGTCATTCCATTCACTCTAGACACCATTCCTCCCACCTCCTCTAACTCTCCCCACACACTGCCTGAATGTTCCTCTACTTCTTCCGGAAGAAGCTTAAATTAACACAGAGGTGCACTATATTAGTATTCATAAAAGGACTGGGTTAGTGATACTAACTGAAAATAAATGAATGAATTGTTCAAAAGGCTCAAAATGATTCTAGGAAGAAAATCCTGTCTAAAGACCTTTCAAATCACACTAATTCTGCCCTGCCCAGGGCTGATTCAACAAATGTCTGAGTTATCAAATGAACAAATAATTTTCAGTTTCTTCCCTAACACTCCTCCATTTGCTCAAGGATAAAAAATAACCATTGTTTTTCTTCTCCATAACAGAAGTTCCTAGTATAAGTCCCCCCAGCTCAGGGAAGCAGATCAACCAAGTACACTTGTCCACACACCAGCCAGTCCCTGCTCCACTTCCTTTGAGCTGCTGCAGATCAGAATGAAGTCTATGAAATCTGAAATCTGATCTTCCATCTGTCGCTTGATCTTCCATCTGTCACTTTTCCAATACAGCAGGGGAGTGGGGGCTGGAGGATAGAGCAAGAGAGGTCTCCAGGGGTCTGCTTGGTGATGAGCAGATGTTAACTTGGACTCAAAATGGGATAGATGTAACTCTGCTTCAAAACAAAAAGAAGCTTGAGGTCACAGCCAAAAAGACTTTGGTAGCCAAGAAAAGATTCCAAGATTTAACTAAACAGCCCAACATCTTACCAAGCCTCCAGGGATCTAAGTAGGATACAGGTATTGTCATACTTTCCAAATGGAGTAGAAATAACATGATGTTAAGAGTAAGACAAGCCAGATTACAGTCCTAGTCCATTAAATAAATTGCATAACTTGAACAAACTTCACTAAACTTCTTCCAGTCTCAGTTTTCTGATTTGTAAAATAGGGTCCCTTACCACTGTGAAAGTTGAGATAAGCTGGCACATAGGATACACAAAAATCTTAAATTACAATATAACCATTTTCCACAGGCCAAAATATCTATATTCTTTTTCCCATAGCAGGTCTAAACTTTTATCTTCTGTCTGTATGATCTCTGCTGGTTCTTGTATGACTAATAAAAATGTTACTGAGAAATTATCAGCTGCAACAGATGATGTACTGTTTAAACAGGACAAGAGAAAAGACTCCTGCCTCCCAGAGGGAGGACAGCCAAGCCATAGCCTTGGTCTCATGAATACATTTTGAACCAACTAAGCTAGCAACACTATTAGGATATTCTAAAACATCTGCATCATTAGAAAACCAATCTGCACTGAATGCATACAGAAGAGAACTAACTAACTTACTTTCTTTCTTTCTGGCTGTTTTTCTAAGTTTTTAATGAGATTCCCCCAAGTTTAGCACTATTATTTTTCTAGAAAAGAAGTTTTAAGTCAATCAACTTGCTTATTTGCAGACCATGTCCTGATAAACAGATCTTATCTTGAAAAACATGTCTCCAACTTCGCTGACAATCCTTTCTTCCACAATAAGAAATGTTCCTGGAACCAAAGTCTATTTCTGGAAACCAATTTAAATATATGAAGCTTCTGGTATTTATGATAAAATGGAAGTAAATCTAGTTGAAGCAAATACCTACATCCCCAAGATAACTGACCATTCACTTATTAGTTCCTGTCCCTAACACCCAAGCCAAGCTGCCCTTTCTTAGCCTCCCTGTAGGAACCTGGCCACTGAGAAGTACCAGGAGACAGCTGGAAAAGCAGGAAGCAAACAGCATTAAATCAAGTAACATGCCCTCTACAACTAAGGTGGACACCCAGAGGGGCAGCAGTGCTTGGACAATGGCAGAAAGCCTCCACCCATCCAGTACTTTGAACAGAAGCTCTCTTCCAACTGGAGGCACAGAGCTGCTAATCTGACACACACCCAAAACAGAGATGTGGGTAAAAATAAAATTACCACTGCTCTCGTGAGAAGGCCAGAAAGAGAACATATTGAAACAATATTGGCCTGCAGCCCTGCTAACACCCATGCTGCTACATGACCTCAGCCAGGAACAGGAAAGAATTGATCAAGTTGCTTTCCTTGCTTGAAATCTCCCAATGGCAGCCTTATGACTGTTAAATAAAATCCTAAATCTCTGCCCTGGGTTGTGAAGCTCAACCCATCAATGTTTTGCACTTCCCCTCTCATTATTCCAATGCACTTCACAAAGGCTCACAATGCTGTGACACATTTGCTACACAAAGGCTATTTCCTAAACTTTCCCTTCCCTTGCCACCCTGTCCCCATCACCACAAACCCAGCTTCTACCTATACTTTAAGGTAGTGGTGGCAAACCTGTGGCACACATGTTATTGTGTTTTTTTTTTTAAGACAAAAGATGTTAATGCATGAGGTGTTTTTTCTAAACTGAAACCTCAGTATTCAGGTTTAATTGCAGTGTCAGCACTTTGCAACAAATAAGTTGGTTTTGGGTTGCAGCTTGGCACTCAGTTACTACAAGGTTTACCATCACTGCTTTAAGGTTTTTCAAGGCCAAGGCCATGGGCACAACAAGAGCTGTCATCCTCTTTTCTACTTCCACAGCACTTTCCAACTGCATGTCCTTTCCTTTCACTGTAATTCCCACAGACTATGCCTGTGTTGTTCATGTTTATAATAGGGCCTACACAGGTATTCAGGAAATACTCATTAAATAAAGAATACCACTTCATGTCAAAAAAAATGTTACTTATTTTATAACTTGAGTTTTCTGGTACTCAGCAGACAAGAAGTTGCCTTAACAGAATCAAGAGGCAATTCAAATTTCACTGGCTTTGGCCTTATTTTCTTTGCCTCACTGGCACATTGGCCCCTGAAAAGCCTTGCTTCCATTGTGTCCAGGGTCCCCAGTCATAGCTTCCCTGTGCTGTCCCTCCCCAAACATCCTTTCTGAGGACACCAGCATATGGCCAGGCTCTAGGACTCTAAAATTTCTAGCATTCCAAGTGCCAAACAGCCTGCAAGGCTGGAATCTTCACTGCATCAGGGTCAAAGTCTCATGGAAACTAAGTCCATCTTCCTCATCAAGTGTTCACAAAATTAGCATCATCAGTCCCCAAGGTTCACAAAGAACCCTCATTAAAACAGCTCCTTCAACTGTGTGTAGTACTCAGCTCCTCAAGATGCAAGCCTAGGGCACTGTCTAAAGAGAAACATTGGACAAGAGAGCTTGTGGTCTCCCCAAATCCATCTCCTCTCCCTCCATTCAAAACTTCCATACAAACAAGCACCACTAGGTGCTTGTTCTTAGATGAAATGACCAAAACATGTCTCAACACCAACAGTGGTCACTTTGCAGACAGAAGTTACATTTTACCTTTGATGTAACTACTCTTCTAATGTGCTTCAGGCCTGGTCTGTCCTCTTTCAGTTAAAGTGGTAGGAGCTGAATATGACTTCCTTTGCCACTTAAAGATGGAAAACCTTTTCTCTTACCTTCCTCTTCCTTTTAACACTTTTGCCCAGAGCCTACTCTACTATCCTTCCAGCACCTCTCAAGACCCCAGTGACTCAATCTTTTCCTCCCAGGGTTGAGACCAACATTCACCACCACCCTTGAACCATTCAATCCCAAAGAGCTCAGTAAGAATGAATTTTGGTAGATACTGCCCAGGGTCTAAAGATTTATCAGTGTTTAAGCCTTCAATGTCTGTCAATTAAAGTGTCCACTCTTCTAGGCTGGATACTCAAACTCTTAATCTACTTAGTGAAGAAAGAACTCTAGTGAGGCAGGAAGCACCTTGAGCTTTGCTGGCTGAGCCAGCATGGGAAGTGCTCCCCCCAAGAGGATGCCAAGCACAGCTGCCTGGCAAGAAAGAAGTCTTAAGGTGGGGAGGCCAGGCTTCAAAAGGAGCACTGATAGCTTCCCTCTTGCTGAAAAAAATCAAGCACACAGGACAGCCTGAGTTTGTCCACAGAACCTTGACCTAAATTTCAATCTGGTTTTTGATTATGTTCAACTGGAAACTATTTTTCACTCTGTGCCTCCAACCCAGTTCCACTCTTCTCTCACTGCCCAATCCTGACACATAGTCTGTCTCCCCACCCATCAGAAACTGTCACCAGGCCCCAGGTCCCCTCTCAACCATGTCACCACCCTTCTCTTATTCAAAAGTTAGATTTTAGTCATTGTAGGTTAAGAATTAATAGCTAACATTTTCTGAACATTTAGGATGCATAACAATACTCCTTATCCTAACACTAGGAGGTAAATAGGATATTGTCAGCACAAAGAAACCAAGGCCTAAAGACGCTGCATGACAAAATGTCACGCAGCAGTAAGTGTTGGGGTTTAAGCTAATGCAGGTCATTTCAAGTGAAAACCACCTCATATCTAACTATTCAGTACACTGCCTAAAATGTAAGTTAACGAGCCTAGCCATTGGGCTCAATACATTCAAATTTTGTGAAGTTTTAGGCTTTATTTTCATAAGGATCTGTAGATAAATAGCTTTAACTAATGGCACTGAAGGATAAAATGGTGTGGAGGTTAAAGAGAGAAAGAGACAGACAGACAACAGAATCTACAAGTAGAGCTACTTTCAACTTAGTCTTCTAGCCTCTACCTCCCTAAAAAAACAGCTGCACTCAGCTGTCCATAACCCAAAATATCACTCCTTACAAACTTTTCACCAGGTAATATATCTTCTTTGGAAATTTTCTGTTAAGGACTTAAAAGAGCTACCAATCTATATGGCAAGTGATGCCTGATAAAGAGGAACTTCTAAGATGAGGCTCAGTCACAGATATGGGATATGAAAAGGGAACGAGTGAAGATAGATCCTAAACCCATGGAAGGCTAGTGTTCAGAACTGGAATGCCTCCCTTCCTCTGAGACCTCTCATCTCAAAGGTAGGATGTGAAGTTCAACTGGTTTCTGAAAGGTGAAGTGGGCAAGCCAGCACTCAGAAAAGAATGTCTTCGTACCCTCAGAACTTACCTTCTATGCTCCCCTGCTCCTATTACCAAGGATAGTTACTTATATAATGGAGCAAGGACAGCCTCCCAGCCCTATTGGGGAAGTGATACCCATGTTTCCAAGGAGGATTCTGCAACCTTGTTGTCATCCTTCTAAAAGCTATAATCCATCTATGCTAAGAACACTTGGAAGAAACAGATCACTCAGTGAAGTCATACACATGAGATGTATTAGTTTTTGTGTACTGTGCACTGAGAGAAATAGTAATTTTTAATATAATCAGAACTTGTGAATAAATTTCCAACAAAGTTATCTTTCTACTATATTTTATTTTTGAATATCTTTATTGAATAAATTTATTACATTTTGATCACAGGCTACACTAAATTTTTAGAGTTGCTAAGTTATAACACGTACTGTTAAGGAACATGCCTGTGATTATTTCAGGTTCATTTGTTAGATTTTCTTGCATCATTCATTGTATATAGGTCCCTAAGTAAGACAAGAACCATGACTACAATTCATAATTCTTAGTTCTAGCCAAGCAGAGTGTGACAGACATAAATGGTTCCTACTCAGTGGCTACTCTCTTTCTCTTGCTTACAGAACCTATATTTTGTTCAGAAATCAAGTGTCCACATACTTTAGGAGAAGCAAAGACAACTTCTCGCTCCATATGTTAAGTGCTTATTACATATACCAGTCTAGTGACTTGTTTAACAATTTCTGGGGAAATTATGGCCTTTGATCCTAAAGAAAAATCTCCTAATTGACATCTGAGAAATATTTTCTTGCTCTTAAAGCAAATATGTATATGAAGAAACAAGCTCTTTCAGTTGTTTGTTCTTTATGTAACATATGGAGTTACAGCAGCCATCTCAGACCATAAGGATAGCAGAGTAGAAAAGACACCAAGAATTGAGGTCTTGGATCCTCCAGTTCTTGTAATGGCAGGCAAAGTAATTAGGACCAACTCTCTCCCCAAAGGCAACCTTTTAATGCCTGTTTTATCTTCTTGAAAACACTGAAGAACTAACAAAGTTAACAAAGAACTAAAAGGCAAAACCTAGGAGAAGTGGAAAATCCAGAGATAGACCCACAATACAAAACAACTTTTTTTCCCTGAGGCATTTGCCAATTGGCAAGAAATTGTAGCAAAACTAATAAGCTATGATTTTGGCAATCAGAAGAAATGAAGAGAACCCTCTTATATAATGTCCACTCTAACCTAAACTGAGTGAGGGCTTTACTCTCAAAGTAAATGTAGCATAGAAATAAACTATCAGTCATGCACACTTGAAGCTTAGTTGCTATTCCAGGCTTAAAGGAATTGGAATCCTGGATTATGCTCTTAGAAGCATTAAAGCACTCTTAAAGATAACAAAAATTACTAAACCAAAACCTAGAAGTTGCAAATACAAAGAGTAGGCTCAAAACACAAGCAGTTTTTTCACTGGCAGTATTTGCCAATATGCAAGAAATAGAAAGGATTTCCAAAAAGAAAGTGGCCAGATACATAATTAAAGGTAACCAGTTACACAACAGAAAATACATCATGAGCAAAAGACTCATCAGGAATAGCAGACTATGGAAATAGATCTATATTTGTGGTATTTATTTCACAATATATATACACACATCAAAACATCACATTGTACAGGGTAAATATACTTAATTTTTGATAAATCTTGAAATAAAGAAAAACATACCCACAAAGACCTCAGATATTAGCATTATCAAACTATAAAACAAATATGCTTACTATATTCAAAGAAATTAAAGGCAAGCTTGAAAGCTTTTCATGAAACTGGAAACTTTAAAGAGTTAAAAAGATATTCTAGCCCTGAAAACTACAATAATTGAAATTAAGAAGTCAATGCATATATTTAATTGCAGATTAGACAAAGCTGAATAGAAAATTAATTGGAAGATAGATTACAAGAAATTATCATAGAAATAAAATTATAAAAAATACAAATATAATAATAGAGAAGATACAGTGAGAAATTTAAAAATAAAATCAATTGGTATCCCAAAAAAAGAGAAAAGAAGAAATAATGGCTGAAGCTTTTCCAAAACTGATGAACTACAACATCTTAAAGATGTAAGAAATCTAATGACCCCAAGCTAAATTCAGAAAAATAGTGATGATACTGAGGCACTAATTTAACTCCTGAAATTCTTAGAAGTAGCAGAAGAAGAACAAAGAAGAAAAAAACGCTTATTGCTTAAGCCATTTGGAGTTTGGGCTCAGTTATCTGCAGCCAAAAGCATTCTAAACAATATTCACAGAATAAAGTAGATGCCATTTACTGAATGCCTGCTATGTGGCATTCACTATACATATACAGTATTTCAATTTTTTTTCATTTTTTTATTTAAAGAGAAAAAAACAAGAAAAAGGTAGAAATATTACAGAATTTCAAGAAAAGAAGATAAATAGTAAAAAATCACTAGTTGATACATTACACATTATTCTTTTAGAAATAGTTATTCAAGTTACAGGATTAAAGCACACAAAGTGGACACTAAAGCAGTGAGAGTACAAACAGATCTGTTCAACAATCCAACAAGAACCTAGAAATATGGTCATCAATCCCACACATCTAAACATACATGCAGCTATATCTTTTATAGCGCTTCCTATTTCCCCTTTTTTTTACAATAGCAATTATCAGTATTTCAATTTTGTGTAACACTCCACAAAGGCTTATGAGGTTTATATATCGGGCTAGGTAAATTATAAAAATCACCCCAAGATCTCAATAGATTAACAGAAATGATGATGATTATTTGCTCATATTGCAAATCCAATGTGACTCAGTAAAGAGTCATACATATCATAGTCATTCACAGTCCCAGGATCCTGGATGCTTTTCCTAAAAGAGGTTCTATCATTGGTAACACTATAGAAGAATGAATTAAATAATATACTGGCATTTAAAGCTGCCATTTGGGAATGAGACAGCTGACTTTTGCTCACATTTCATTGGCCAAAGGAAGTTACATGGCCAAAGGTATATGGAAGTGCAACCTTACTGTATGCCCAAAGGTGGTCACCACTAATAATACCATAGATATGATCCTAATTCTCTGAAGAAACTGAAACTCAAAGACACATTTAACTAGTTATTATTGGATGAATCAAGAATGTACTAATATAACACTGGGTATAGTGGCACATGCTTGTAATCCTAGTGCTCAGGAGAGATAGGCAGGAGGAATGCTATGAGTTCAAGACCAACCAGGGCTAGATAGTGAGACCCTGTTTTTAAATAAAGGGATATATTAATACATCTTCCTAAAAGAGATGTTATTAACATGATTATTGGTATGGGTCTCATCCAGTCCATCCCACAATCATTTTCCCTGGAGGCACAGTACAGGACCAAAGTAGCCAGAGACAGAAATATCCTAATTCTTTGTTTCTTATGATAACCAAAGGCTTCCCAACAAGGATAAGATTAGACTGCAACTGACTAGCCAGATTGTGCCTATATGTACTAGAGCCTCTGTATCTTTTATATTTCAAGTGTTTGAGACACAGTTGGGGGCTGATTATGCCAAGTTTCTTAACTTTGATCTCTGCAAGTTCAGAAAGCTTTCCAAGACAAAGGACATCCAGATTGACAGAGCTCTCATTTCACCATGTCTAAATACAGGAGAAGGGGCTCCCTTGGTCTCCTGGGTCTTTGAGACCTTCCTATGAACTGGATTTTCCAGCTTGTAATGTGCAGAATATTCCTCCCTATTTCCTTCCACATCTAGCAATGCCTCCCCATTCCAATATTCCATGTGTTTGGCAGACTTCTTTCCTGCTCTTCCTGCTATGCATATGCTGCCTTCACCAGCCCAGTCCAGCCTCCTGCAGACACAGGAGCCTCCATTAGAGGTTCTCTCCCTGTGGCAGGGAAGGAGTCAACACCAGGGTTTGTATATATGTATGTATGTGGCTAAGGCAGCAGTGAAGAGGAAGCAGGAGAGATAAGAATGGGGAGGGAAGGCACACCAAAGAAGTTTTGGTGGGCCAACAACCAGAGAAAGAAAAATCTCCATAATTTCAACTGCTTTCTAACCACACTATCTCTCACTATCTCACCCAAGGGTGAAAAGTCTGTTTATTACCAGGGATGGGTATTTGTAACTTTCATTATGTCTCAAAGCATTTGGCTGTGTTCATCCTAACACTTTCAGCAGGAAAAAAAATGTGATTCCCCTGTCACTCAGGGACTTGTATTGGATTTGGAATCATTAAAATGAAAACATTGACCACTAAGCTTTGCCATTTTGTCTCCAAGACTTATGTCCCTCCTCCATCTCTGGCCCTGTATTTGTTTTTGTTTTTTTTTGTTTTTTTTTTTTTTGGTCTTTTTGAGGCAGGGTCTCACTATGCAGTTCAGGCTGGCCTTGAACTTACTTTGTAGCCAAGGCTGGTCTCGAATTCACAATGATCCTCCTACCTCAGCCTCCTGAGTGCTGGGATTACAGGCATGAGCCACCACACCTGGCCCCCTGTATTTTATTTTGAGACAGGCTTAAAATAGTGTATAAAATATGGATCTTATTATCTCATCTAACAGGTTTCATTTAGCATGAATGTAAATTAAAAATCCCATGCAAATTCTTCCTCTTAGGTTTATAAGGAAGAGGTTTCTCTGTCTTTTGCCTGGGCTGGGTCCTGTAAAGAAAAATTCTGCAGTAGCAGGAGAGTCAGGAGGTTCCACTTCCAACTCCAACACATCTTCATGACAATAACAAGGAAAAATGGAGAAAGAAACACAATCATACTTATGTACCTTCTTAGAAATTTCGATTGGAGATTTAAAAGACTAAATCCAAACTAAACACCTCTCAAATCAATGAATTTTCCAGCCTGCTCACTTTTCCACAAACAATTACTACAACAAGGCTACTGAACATGGTAAAAGGGATAGCACTGTGTTAAAACTACAAGACAACACAATGAAACAAGGTCTCAACTTGGGAGTTGCTCCCCACTCCCAAGTGGTTCACAAGTGGTTCAGCCATTGTTAATTGTATGACTGCACAAGTGAAATCAGGTAAAGAAACACACACACACACACACACACACACACACACTTCACTCATCACTGATCGTGTTTGCCCCAATATCATTTTATGACCCAGTAAGTTCAGTTTTTTAAACCTAATCAAGCCCCAATCTTCTCTGATTACACCTTTCTGCTAAACCTCTAAAGGGTTTGCATTACATTTTCTTTTACCCTGAATGCCCTTTCCCCTTGCCCTATCAAAATTCTTAATGATCCAAACACAAGTACTTGTTTATCAGTTGATTTATGTCTTTAATTCATTCCAGATACATGTTTTGCCTCCTCTCCAACATCTCCTCCAGGACTTAGAATAGAGTTTTTAATGAGAAGAGGGAGAAACCAAGTGTGCTAACAAATGCTTGTAACCCAAAATTTTGGGGGGTTAAGGCAGAAAAATTAAAAGCTCAACCTCAGCGTGGAAGAGGAGAGAGAGGGAACTAGTCTCTTGATTGTATTAAGTCTTCTCTGAACTGGCCCTTAGAGAGGTAGTCAATGATAGAGTATCCAGGTAAGACTCCAGTCTTACCCTTCTAGTCATGGATCCTCTCTCTGTCCCTCCAGTTATCTCATTCATACAATGAGAACCACCTTCTAGATAACGAAATTGTTGGAGATCTGAGTGAAGCAGATAAGGACTTATCATCCAACCTCTCTAGTCTCAGCCCAGAATATAGTCTGATCCTTTGCTTAAAAACACCAAGGCCATGTGAATTATACAGCCTCACTTTTCCTTTTACTACTAAAAAATCATTTTCCAAGTACTCCTTTCTTCCTCCCTACAGAGGAAGTGTCTCCTCTCCTCCAGTCTACCACTTCCATCTGCACCCTTAATCTAACCTTTTCCTACCTCCTCCAGGCCACTGCCACACTTTACAGCACTTATCACAAGCTGTTATTACAAACTCAACTGTTATTTGACTTGTATATTGTCTGCCTCGCTCTATAGAATGTAAACTTCATGAAGACTTCATGCCTTACTCATCCTGTATCCTCAGCAAATACCACAGAGCCTGGAATACCTGCAGTCATCATCATTGAACACTATATATTCACTGACTGTATTAATAAACCCATTTCTGTTCATCATTTTAAAACTTCTGTCACTGATCACCTCCTCAAGCCTGAAACATATTGAGACCTCCCTTCTTTAGCAAAGCCACCACTTGACCCTAATGTCCCACCAACCACCACTCTATTTTTACCTCACATTTTCTGACAAATTCTCAAGCAAACAATATGTGCTTGCTGATGCCTCATTCTTACCACCTCCTCCCACTACAATCTGGTTTCTCCTCATGAAGGCCCTCAAACAATACTATAAGTAGTCACCAATGCCTTCTGTCACCAAACCCTTCAACATTGCACCATCTCCCTGCACATAGGGATCCCTAACTGCCCCTTCTCTATTCCCATGAAATTATTGACTTAGCACACTTACTGCCCTTAAGAAATATTCTTATCATCTCTCACTTTTCAGAGATGTCAGACTACATTCTCACTTCTCTCTATACTGTCTTTCTTGACCTAGTATCAGTTAAATTGTCACTTCTAGATAGATGACTCAAAATCATGCATCTCCTACCTTAGCTGTTTCCTAGAGTCATAGACACAGTTCAGTTGCATGAAGGAATCTGGCATTTTGTAATCTAAAACTCAAAGATTCTAAATCCCTTATTTAACACCATCAATCCAATTTACCCTTTCAAACTTTTAGCACAACTGTTACCACTCCTCCAGTCAAACCTAAATGTGGACTTTCCACTATCCTTGAAGGTGAGACACAAGAAATTCCTGTTGCTCCCTGATATTATCTCACGGTCTCACTTCCTTCCTTTCCATAAACCTACTCTCCCTTCATTTCCAGTCTTCTTTTCATCCCATTTTTCTTTTGTATCTAGATTCACCTTTACAGACCATTATCAGCAATAGGCCTGTGTGCTCAGGAGTTCCCTGTAACGTCTTCTCATGGGGAATCTTCCAGGTACATGAACTCCTCTTCTTTAGCTATGTATCCCCTTCAAGCTTTTCTGTGTCTCTCTCCATGCTTACTAACTGACCACACTTTTCACCAAATTCTATTCATCCTGTGTGCCTGAACTTAAGTATCAGATATTCTGAAAAGGTACTACTCCAACTCCTATAGGTAACTAATTATTTGGTTATCCTAAGCAAACCTCACTAATTTTACTTAACAATGTTGTTGTAAAGTACTTTCATGCATTGAAGTCTTTCCTTAGACCATGGCACCCCATGTTATGTTTCTTTGTATCTCCAGCAGCTAGTCTAACATATGAGTAATGTTCAATACATTTTTTCAATAAAATGCTTCTGTCCTGCCAAAATTTACTTGCAACATGCACATGAGCAAGAATCTTCATTAGGTGGCCTCAACCTCTCACTCTAATGTCCCTTGGCTCTAATCACAGAGATGCTCTAGGCAGCATAGTGTAGTGTAATTGCCCAAGCATGCTTGTATTTTGATTTGCATCCTCATAATTAAGTACTACTAAAGCTTAAGTCAGTTCTCTCCTTTTTATTCTACCTGTTATCGTATCATTGTGTTGTTATTGTCTATTTCCCTGACTAGACAATAAAACTTCATGAAGACAAGAGCACTATATTCTTCAATACTCTGTTCTCAGAGCCCCAAATAGAGCAAAGCATATGCAGGTCCTCAGAAGACATTTGTTGAATGAATGAGCATTTCTTCATTCAGACCAAATTATTTCTCCATTTTATGAATTCACAGCACTCATTTAGCAACTCAACATGAAATAAAGCCTGTGACATCATATATGTATACTGTAGGTGTTACAGGCATATGTTTTATAGATGTGGCAGGTGGTGTCTTCATGAAACCATGAACTGTTAGAGCTAGAAGAGACCTTACTTATAGATGATCCATCATTGCAAAGAGGGACCATAAGAGACCTTGAGGGTTTCCTGTTGATCCTTGGTCTTTAGGATCCTTCCAGGAATTTGAAGCTCCTGAAAGCAAAAATCCTTCCTCTTAACCCTAATGTTCCCTAAAGTGTCTGGTTTATAAAAGTGATGGCAAACCTATGGCATGCATGTCAGAGTGAGCGCAAAGAACCCTCTCTATTGGCTTGTAAACCAAGCCACCCCAGCATTACCCCAGCAGCCAAGCATTGGACAACATTGCACAGAGGCGCCATGTGCATGCTCAGAAAGAAGTAGGGGGGGATCAGGCAATGACTTCACAAGCCTCAAGTGACTCCTCCAATCTTTTGCATGGCCAGTCAGTGTGCTGCCATGGATATATACGTGTTTGTTTGGACTGGCTGTGAATTTTAATATATTTATTTTTATTAACAGAATTTAGCTTTGAATTTTCTCACGAAAAACTGAAATTTAACATTTAGCAAAGAGATCTTTTTCTTTTAAGACAAAAGATGTTAATGTGTAAGTTTTGTTTTGTTTTATTTTTTAACTAAAACCTCAGTATTCAGTGTTACACTGTTGCAGTGCTGGCCCTTTAAGATAAATAAGTGGGTTTTCGATTGCAGTTTGGGCATTCAGTCTTAGAAGGTTTGCCATCACTGGTATGTACTATTTCTAATACCACTAACAACAACAATATTTATTGTTTTGACAGTTTCTTTGATAACAATCACCTCCAACCACAAAATGAAAAGCAAACCCATCACATACACTGGGAATTCAGCTGTCTTTCTAACCACCTAGAGACATAGTTACTGTCCCAGTGGCCCTTGGCCTTCAGTGATGACTAAATAAGCCTCAACAGAAGAATAATCCCTGGGAGGCCATGCCACACCCAGTGAAGCACACTTCTGCCTGATTATTCTTACAGTAGGGTAACCTCCACCCCACTGCATAGAAACCCCATACCAGGACCTCACAGAGCAGCTATCAGTGTCCTTCCCTAAGGACTTGGCCTAGAAACATCTTGTCTAGTGATCTCATACCACAGATAAGGCACCTCAGTGATATATTCAACCATCTGCTGACAAGGGAGATGGCTAGATACCCAGTTCAATGTGCATGCTGAAGAGACCTGGATGAGGGGCTCTAAAACCTGTATGACAGTAGATAAGGAAACTATTCAGTCCAGATGGGAATCAGCGGTCCTGGAAACAATCTGGCTTTTCTTTAGCAGCTGTGTGGTTTTAGCAAAGTTATTAACCTCTATGAGCCTCTTTCCCATTTGTAAAATGGGAATGAATGTTACCTATCTCAAAGAAGCATAATGAGTTCTAGAGGAAGTAAAATATTTGAAATTATTAAGCTCTTTTTTTTAATCCCTTAACAATGCTATGGTAATCCACTATTCTTTGGAGTATACACACTCTCTGCCAAAGTTATTTATTAGGTTCCCTATTAGAATACACCCTTGAACTGGGTATGTAGGTGACAATAAAAAGGATGGTGGCGATAAGGACCTACCTTCAGGAAGATCATTCTCAGTGAAGGAAATAAGCTTCTAGAAGCCACTAAGCTCCCTACTAGCTACAGAAATCCAGTAGGACAAGTGTACACATGCTGAGCACTTACCAGTGCTAGGTACTCATCACACATTTTGTCTCCTTCACAACAACCCTATGAAGTGTGTATCAATGTACCCACAGAAGCACAATGGAAATCACAAAACACTGACTGAACAAGTGTGCGTATATCTGAATACAATCAGGAATTTTTAGTTAGATAAGTTTTTTTCTGGAGAATGAAAGGAGAATATGAACTATCTGAAAGAAGGGATGGTTAGGGGTTTAGTCATTTCAAGAGGAAGCACAAAAAAAAGATGAAGATTGTTGAGGAGGCTCCAGTGTAGAAACACTGTTCTGTGATGGTATTTCAGGTGGTCATGTTTTCAAATTTTATTAAACAAAGGGCCTAGTTCCTTTGTGAAAGTGATTGTGCACCAAAAATCAATTAAAAGCTAAGGCAAAGTAATTTCTTTCTGTATTATATGAATATTCAGCTCAAGTGGAAAGACAATTACAACCTAAGCTTCTCTAAGTAGAGAAAACCAACAGGAGACTTGCTCTATGTACTCTTCATACAAATGCTATGTGCTTTCCTCTTCTTTTTCCTACTGACTAAAGGAGGGAAGAAACAAGTCATAAAGGTGGACCCAATGAAGCTACACATTATATTCATCACACATATGCAACAGTTACCAAAATAAGGCAAGTCATCCCAAGGTGAGTATTCAGATCTCGTGGCAGGGTAGGAACCAGTCTCAATGGGTGGTCTAAGCAGAGACAACCAAGAATGACCCAGTCATCAACCAATGCTTTGCAAACCACACAGAAGCAAGGAAACCAAAGACAGAGCATCTTGTCAGTAAAAGGAACTAGAGAACAAAAATTGTACAAACATGGTAAAAAATAAGACCAAAGACAGGCAAGCACAAAGATCAGGGAGCCCTGAAAATTGGGTCCATGTGGTCAAGCTGCTCTTGACCTTGCATTGCACCTGAACAAAATCAAGCCTTGGACTAAAATGTCAGTACATTTGAAAGTTGAGACAACAGACAGTGATCAACGATCAAGAGGCAGACTTTAGTGAAAACTCAAATTCCTGGCCAAAGTAGAGCCCAATACCATGAAGCCTGTGAACAGGCATTCTCCTCACTGCCCTCTCTTCTATCCTGAAGGAATAAAAGGATTTCCCTATCTCTGATTCTTAGCAGAGTATGGGCAACACCCAACTACTGTCTAGTAAGAGTTACACTAAAGAAAGAAAAGGTTTTTGGCATCAAGAATGACAAATCACCATCTCTACATCCAAAACTCTAAGCATCCAGAATTTAGAACTATAAACCCAAAGTAATCTAGACCCAGACAACCTCCAGGTAAAATTCTTTCCTGAAAATATGAATAAAAGTCAAACTTTAGTTAGATAGTAATGGAAAATGATTGTACATAGTTTCTAAAGAAAGTTGCATAAATTGTACCCAAATGATTTTCTTTTATATTTTGTTCCTTAATACATTCCTATGCTTACACCTGTGGTTACAGTTCTCACATAATAACTGACTGCCTCATTTGTTTTGCTGTTTTGCCCCCAGAGTCATGTTAGCCTTTACTCTGGCATCATATTAAAGAATGGCAACGAGCAGAACCAACCCTGGCTGCCAACAGCATCACCTACAGAGCTCTTCAAACATGTCAGTGTCCAGCCTCTTTTCCAGTGATCTTAGCTGAATTTGCTGGAGGAAGAAGGAAAGGAAGCTCTATAAGAGCTCCCAGGGATTGTTGACATACATAGAAGGAGGAGGACCAGTTGATCTCTAGTTCATAATCCCAAGCAACTGTGGTAGCCACAGGAATGTGGATAGAGCACTAAGAAGAAATTATCAGCCTAAAACCTATGTTGTAAATTCAGCCTATCACTTAGGTTTTCTAAACATTAGTCATTTTTGTACTTTTATAACTATTATCACCATCAACACATGCTTCCTACACTGTGATTTCTTTGGTATTATTTTAAACGACTCCATTTTTTACTTAAATTTGAGTAGACTTGGGGTAATGGCAAAGTGACATAAAAAAATCAGGAACAAAATACAGTTGCTCTGAAGTGGAGAGCATTCAGAAGCAGAGGGCAGAAAAGGCAGGGCAGGGAGGGCCCGCTGACCTAGCACAGTGATGAAAAGGTGTAGAAGCTAGGTAATAGGTTGGAGAGTGACAGGAACACCAGAGAATAGCAAGTATCATGAGGCTGTGCCTTAAAAGGAACAGTGGTACTATAGCAGTCAGGGAGGTGGGCAGGGACTGAGGGTACAAGAACATTTAATGAGCAGTCAGAGATTAAGGCAGGGCAAGCAGAAGGGTATAAGGGAGATTAGAAATAGGAACAAGGAGAAAGGTAAAGAAGAGACATGGCTGAGAGAGCCTGTACTAGATAAGATGAAATCATTGGGTGGAGAGCCTCGTAGAAGCAGGCACTGGGCAGAATAGACTACCCACTGGGTTATACCAGGCAGTGGCCAGCAATAGAAGCTCAAGCAACACCTTTAAATCACCTAAAATCACCTCTTGGGTTACCAGTATAAATGTTCCTATAGGCTAGGAAACACTGCCTGAGGCATTATGAATAAAGAGCATCAGTCTTTCACTCTTCTCCCTCAGCTACCAAAAACATTACAAATAGACAAAGAAATGCATATACCCACCTTACTTGTTAGATCCCCATGGATACACCAAAACTAAATTTAACAACAACTAAACATTATTTATCTTATGCTTCCTATCTATATGAGCTCTTTCCTTTTGATAGGCAGTCTCCATCATGACAACTATCTTCTTAGCCAACATCTATAGATGTTGGCTACAACACCAGACCACAGTCAGCATAGCTGACAAAAATCCAGTAACACACACTATAAAAACAGCATCTGCTATTAATGAGAACAAATCATCAAAATGTAATGTCTGAGCAAGCTGGCAGTTCAGTATCACATAAATCCTTGCATATAGTTCAGTAGAGACCTAGAAAACAATGCAGTTTTTAAAAACTACTGCTAGCAGAACAGTGAAGGGACAGATAAAATATTGGTCTGTAATCAACAAGTGTAATGCTGTTATTTCTTAGTAAAGTTTATTTCTGTTCCATGATGTGTTCTGTTTCTTCCCTTTTCCTAGGTGTGTCAAATCACACATTCATTTATCTTCCAGTCATAGCCAAGCAGATGACTTTGGGAAACAACACAGCTTGTTGAGCTTCCTCATCATTTCCTACCTCTTTCTCATCTCATTCCCTCCTTTCTTGAGGTCTGCTACTTTCCAGATGATATAAGGAACAACAATGATAAAGGAAACATTCATAAAATTCTAAAAAAGATGAAGGGAGCTAAATTCTGTCACCATAGAGATCTAAGAGAAATGTTTTCACTGCTCTGAAAGGTGGGTTCATCATTCATTCACTTATTCATTAAACATTTATTGAGCTAGCTCAATAACATTTATGAGGTGTTCAGTCTGTAAGGTGTGTCTATGCAATGTTAGTTAATGTTAGTTATTAAAGCTGTCGTGTCCAAATAGTCTGTTTGAATATGATGTGAGTGTGCACACATGAACATATATATACTATAATACCCATTAACTAAAACTGGGCAACATCCTCAATTCCCGGCTCCCAGAAGTCTAAAAATCAGATACCCTATGCTGTAGGGAATGCAGTCAAGAGCTGCTAGCCTAAAGCCTCACTTAGAGAAAATCCAAAAGACACTTTATATGAAAAACCATAAGCTTTCGGATTATAGCCACGCGTGGTAACCAAACAAGCATGGAAGAACACACAGTTCTGGTAATCTATCCTTGCTATCCAGTGGATCAGGTTAATCTACAATCCATAAATTTATTATTGGACACTTTTACATGGACTAATACAATATATTTCTACCCAGGTTTATCAATATTCTCATTTTTTAGTTTAATGAACTAAAGGCAAATTGTTTATTCAGAGACACACAGAAAGTAAGAAAGCCAGAGGTTGCAAAATGGACCCAAACATTTTACAAAAATTGAAAATAAATCACTGTTATAGGTTATATATCATATAGGTTCTTTTAAAAATTACTATGATATTCTACTTTGAATCTTGCTTTACTTCACAGTCATATAAATCACCTCTAAGCCTGCAACAATTCTTAATTGGACTTTTTCTTGGCTCCTGAGTTACTGAGACCTATAGATGTCTTTCCAAGATGTTTGAAGGACAGTAACAATTAATTGTCTTGGTAATGAAAAATAACCATGCTGGGCACTGGGATAAGTATTTCACTTTAGTTCCTCACTTAACTCCTACAGCAACTCTGTAAATTGGCACCACTTCTACCATCGTCATTTTACAAATGAACAAAAGGAGACACAGAGAAATTAAGTAATTTGACTGACAACACACAGATAAGGCAGTGGGATTCTTCCTTTTCCCCTAGTCCATGATTTCCACCTTCATGAAGTTTTGCTCCTTTCTTAATATTATCATCTCAAGTCCAAGCTCCCATGGGTCTGTTTCTCAGTGCTAATGAAAGATCACTGTCTGCAGTACTGGGTTGATTTCCTCCATCTTTGATTTCTCTCTTAGAAGGGTGCTGATTCTCCTGTTCTGAGCAGCTCTCTACTACCAGTTAGAATTGATTTCCTGACACATCTGAGACTGTTCCTGAAGGCAAGGAACACACCTTGGGGTTTGTTATAGGACTTTCTCAGGACCATCTTTTCGATCAGGGGTTTGATCTCAATCTTGCCAAAGCTTGTTGAAAGAGCCAAAGCTCTTTGAACTAGCATTCAATACTAAAATATCAGTTACTAAACAAAGTTCACAATACCTTTTCCTTACACAGAAAGTCTGGATTTGTGTGGCATTACCAGATTTTCATTGTGATTGACAGTGAAATGTACTAAGGTCCTATTAACTTGAGAAATAAAACTATCTCTTTCCTTTTCCTTTTCACTAACCTCAACTTGTGTGTTGGCTCTACTTGTAGACAATCAACAGAGGGAGCTCCCCTCAGGATAAGTGTTGTAGCTCTGTGACACTTACAGGCTGGCCTGGGGAACTTAGCATTTAGTACTTACCCACTATGCACACTAGCTATGACATACATGTTTCAGATGTATGAATTACAAACTCCATAGCAACCATAGTAGATAGGTCCTGTCATGCCAATTTTACAGATAAGTAACAAGCTCAGGAAAGCCACAAAAATCAGCCCAGGGTCCCAAAGATCAGTGGCAGAGCTGATTTTTGAGTCCATGTTGGTTTGCCCCAGTTTTTTTTAATCACAGTGACCATTCTTCTTGTACTGTTTTCCCAGTGCTCCATGGTAAGCACAGAAAATCAAGGCTTCACTTGTTTTAGACTATAATACTGGATCTGAGGAAAAACCTAGCAAGAAATATAATCCTATCACACAGCTGTTCCTCAGACAACCCTGTGCTCCTCATGCCCTGCAGCACTATATGTCCTTTCACTTTCCACAGGTTTGTTACTTACTGCTACTTAATTCTTTCTTTTTCTTTTTGTTCTCTGCTTTCTCTGTCTCTCTTGCATTCATTCATTCATTCATTCTCTCTCCCCCAACTCTCTCTTACACACACACACACACACACACAGAGGATACCTCGATCCAGCAGCCGGAGCAAGCGGAGATACCAGAGATACCACTGGTCCCAGAAGCGGTCCGTCATCCCACCCTGAACTCATCCTTCACAGCCAGTCCCCTGGGCAGAGCCTCATCCCACCACCGACTTCAGGAGGCCGGAACTGCTAGAAGCTGGGCTCACACACAGCCTGCTCTAAGCAAATGCCTGCCTGCAAAGACAGCCACCAGTCCTCCCACACAGAAGCTGACTGTGCCGGGAGCCTGTTTCACAGCAACAAAGGAACAAGTGCAGAACAACGCCGTGTGCAGACTGAGCTGCATGGACCCAAGGGGAGGTTGGAGATGCGGGGGAGGATGGGGGAGTGGTGGAAAGATGCAAGGTTTGAGGTGGTCTTGGGAATGAAAACCCAAAGTGAAGGCCATGTCCTAAATTTCACTCCAGGTCTTCCACCATCCTACCTTTCTCTTCCTCCCAAGCAGAGGCAAGTGGCTTTTCCAATAAGAAAGGAGTGTGGAAAACCAAACACTCAGCCATCCTGGGCTCTGGGGCCAGTACAGAAGGCCAGAAGCCTGCCTGCCTCCCTGTGGGAACTTAACCCATAATTGCGAGGCTTGAGTGACCAGGAAAAAAACTGCAGACCCTCACAGTCATGGGCTCAAATTCTGCTTTCCATTTAATCTTTGGCTGGCCTTGAGCCAGCTAAAGTTTCTTTGGCCTAAGCTTCCTCCTCTGTGAACCAGAGAGACCAGTATTTGCCTCACACATGTGAGAGACTCAAAGGAGGAATATAACATCACTGGTAGATCGTGGTAGACAGAAGATTTTCCTTGCCTTTCCTGCCCCTCTCCTTTTTGCCAAATCTTCAGTCCCCACCCCTCCACCCCAGGGTTGTTCTCCCCTTGTCTCTGCTCCTGAACTTCTTGCCAGCAGCACTCCTTTTCCACTTAGGGCCATATCCTAATTTTTCCAACACCCAAATCAAATGCCACAGATTCCATGCAGGTTTCCCTGCTATCCCCTGCTTTACATCTCATCATTTTCACATCATTTCCTCCCTTGTATATCACTCTTCTCCCTTACTTGGACATAAACTCCATGGAAGTAGGATCTGGTTTTCAGTCATCTTTGTGACCCCTAAAATCCCTAATATAGTGTGCCTTGGACTTCACAAGAACTCAGTGAACAAATGAACAAGAAAAGGAATGAAGCCTGGTAGCCTCGTTTTTATGTCAGAAAAAATAGTAGAGTGTGGGGTCCCAGCCCCTGGGCACTGTCCATGGACTGTAGAAAGATGGCAGAGTGTTTTGTCTTTGCCCTCCTGAGTAGCCCCCAAATGACAAGCTGGCTACATACATGGTAAGGCTGTGGCCTAGAGATTGAGAATGCTGGTCACAGAAATGAAACCTAAAGGAACTCCAGGTCAAGAATCCCCTTAGTTTCCAAGCCTAAAAGCTATCTGGCAGTCGCAGCATTTTGTACAGCACAGCCCATTCTCCTCACACCCTAACAGAAATACTGACAACCCAGGCCTCCTGATCTCCATCAGGCAGCTGGAGAGAGAAAGTCTCCCATGGCATCTGCTCCTCCTGGGAACTCCAAGATGTAACAGGCTGCAGATTTCTAAAGAATTGACAGGGGGAGGCATGTGCAGGAACCAGAATCTAGGAGAGGAAAGAAAGTGAAAAAGTAGCCAGAGCCCTGATCTGCACTCACTAGTCCTTGCCCAGCACCATGACTGCCTTATGGTTCCTTCTTAAGGGGCAGCTTTGGGATAGAACAGATACCACCACCCAAGAAGCTACCTCTGAGGCTTTGTTAGTATTATTTTGTTATTACCTTTCATGGACAAGACTCCAGCAAGTAGTTAACACAAGAATGCAAAACACGTCTTTTCTCCAGAGAAAAGTGACCCACAGTGACTAAAAAGAATTCATCACACACCACACACATGTGACTGGTACTTTTTAGTTCATAAAGTAGTTTCACATCCATCATCTACTTTGGGCCTCTTAGCAGCCCTGCAAGGGCTATTGAAAGGGACTCACCTACTTCTATCTATAGAAGAGCAAGCCCATGTTCCAAGAAGTTGAACAACCTGCATAAGATCAAATAACATGTAAAGTCTTGGTGGCCCAGTTCCCTGCAAAATATGACACCTTTCACAGTGAAATGGTGGTCCTCACAGTGGGGCAGGACCCGGTGAAACATGGCCGTTTGCCATCAGCAGTCTCTTGAAGGTTCCTTCAGAGTACTGTTGATATGCCACAGGCACAAGATGAATAGAGGGCTGAGTAAAGTCACTTACTGACCAAGAGCCTTTAATCTCTTTCGTTTGGCCCCAGCTTATTGGCTCCCCAGGGACTGTGTCTCCAAATAATATAATTCAAAAGTAACTTCTTCTAAAGAACTCAAAGGGAATCTGAATGGCAGGATCTCACCATGGCACAAGATCTAGACCAAAAGAGGCTAAGAGAAGAGGGCCTGTCTATGAAGCAGATAGTCCCAGTATCCACGTGGACACCATAGAAACTACAGTGCACAGATGTGCTCATGCTTCTGGACTATGCCCTACTCTTGGGCCTGGAGAAAGAAGCTGACTTAGTTCCTTTAGTTATCAAGAGCAAAATATTCCATACAGCTTCATGTTCAGAGAGAAAGGGAATAAAGAATGATAAAGAACATTTGTGTGAGCTCTTCCCCCATACATATTGAACTCAAGAACATAAGCACTACCCATTGGGTCAGGCCCAGAGGGAACCCATTCAGCAGGGAATTTTACTCAAGATTGGCTTCAATTCATCAGGCTTGGTTCCTTAGAGTTCCCAGCCCACCACTGCTCATTTCTCCAACTCCCACAGAGCCTCAAAAGCCTTATAAATATTGCCCCTCCAGAAGTTGAATAAAATGTTCCGAGAGACTGCCAGAGTTACCATTTAGCTGCAGTGCAATTAAAAAGGATGGGATATCAGCCAGAAAAGAGCCTTATTAGTAGATTTTTGTGTCATTGTTGCTGTTTTGGTCTCAAACACTGTGTTTTGGTTTCTTACACCGTGGTTCCTTCTTTCGTGATGGACAAAGCAAGCACAGCCATTCCAGTTGGCATGGTTCCCCCAGCCTGCCCTGCTGGCTGCAGAGACATTCTCTTCAGGGAAAGACAGTATCTCCAGGCCAGCAAGACCCATGCACTGCAAAGGGCCAATGCTCATCTGTATGCAGAGCAGTTACTTGGTGCCATAACAGGGATATGTTCCCTTCTCTTTGACATTCCTTCTTTCATTGGCACTGTTCTTTCTCCTCCTTTCCACCCGCCCCAACAGGAAAACACTATGTTCCTGATCAAATAAAGCCAGCACAAGTGGATGGAGCAGAAGGCAAGCAGCACTGAGTGAGGAAAGAACCAATCACATCCCAAATCTTTCCCACTCATCTACTGGGGCAAAAATGACCCCTGTTCCATCAGCAGCATTGGCCAGCTCCTTGAACACATTTCACAGTTTAATAAGTGAAAGCCACACAAGAAGTGGCACAATTGGTAGTGTCCACAAATGGGAGTAAAGAGTATTCACAGATATAGTATTCTTCCCCCTACCCTTCCCCAGGAAGCAGGCTCTGCCAGGCTGCCATTCTGCCCTGCAAGATGTGCTTCCACTGCAACATGAACCATTTCAGCAGACACCATCCTCAGCCACCTCCCACAGCCCTTCTGTTCCCTCAGTGATTAGCACCCAAGTAGTGAAAGGAAGCTAGTGGCAACACATTCTCAAAGATGTCATCTAGGGAATGGGCTGGACATTTGTTACTCTCCCCAGTGAGAGTCTGGTATCCCCAGGTGAATAGGCCCCTTTAGTCCACATCTGAGGACAGCATCTAAAGCAAGTATCACCTAGATACTGAAATTCAAGTCCACTTCTCCCAAGAGGCCTTTTCCAGCTAACCTCACACATTCTCTCTCTCAGAGGTTCTCAAAGTTTAATGGGTAGCAGAATCACCTTAGAGGGCTGGTTCATGCAGATAACTAGGACTCACTCCCAGAGGCCTGCATTTTTAACAAGTTCCCCAGATGATTCTGAGACAGTGATCTATCTGTTTCTGTGACTGTTTTCCTTTCTTACCCTCAGCACTGACTTCACTTAACTGTTTTTGTTAATTCAAGAATGTACCCCACCTGCCTGCACACCTAGGAAGGGTACTCTGAATTCCCCATCAGGCTAAGCTTCTGGAGGAAGCTAAAGGGAGGCCCAGTAGAGTTTCCCATATGGAGGGCTTGAGACACTATCCTTGATACCCCACAGGCTCCAGAGGCATCCATGTCACCAGAGTTTCACTACACATCTGTACAATGGCTTTAAATGTCACCAAAAATATCAGGCCAAGCAGCAGGAGGGAAAGGAGGAAGCTAATCAGCCTGCCTTTCCCTGGTTTTATGTAGCTTTCATGTCGCTCCCCTCTGACCTCTGATGAGATCTCTAACTATCCTTTAGGCAGGGAAGATTTCACATGACCTCTCACTGCTCTGGGCTCTAAACCACACTGTCAAATGAGGGAAACTTAATACTGTAGCTCCCTTATGCCTCCTTGAGGATTTCTAGTTCCCCCAACAGTTACTACAACCACCATGTTGCACTGAAACTCCAACCACAGGAACCACCCCAACAAACCCTACCCAAAAGCCAGACTGCTGCCTTACAAAGCTTACTCATCACAGGCCCCATTTTCTCTTGACTAAACCCTATAAAAGTATGATAACCTCATTCCTTCTAAGGTATTCATCATCACAGCTTAATATTTAGAAACTTGTGAAATACTTATATTTTGTCAAGAGCTAAACTCTTAGTCAATGAAAGGCAAGTAGAAGTATAAGATTTAGAGAGGCAGTGATGGGGTGGACACTTGGGATTGAGGAACAAGGATCTTCAATGGCATGGGCTTGGGCATGGGTCTATGTATGGGTCTGGGCCTGCCAGGCCTCCCTGATGATGGCAATTCACAGGAACTAAAGCTTCCTCCACTCTTTCTAGCTCACTCTTCTGACCTCTCTACTCAGAATATGACCACTTGCTTAGCTACTTTCTCCAAATCACCAAAAGTAAAATGGTCTTCCTGGAAAGAAAAGTAAAAAGAAAAGAAAATAACTGAAGAGACAGTCTCAGAATCTCACCCAAGAGACCTGGGTAATCCAGAGTTCATTATTACTTCCTATGCTTCCCATAATATGGCTCCTCTATCTTATTCCATTGCGAGCAGTTTCTTTACCCATCAAAAAAGATGGTGTGACTCCACAACCTAAGGATACTTCAAGCCAAGGGGCTGTTCATCACTCAAGAGATTTAGTTTTGGTTATGTGCACCACACCATCCTGTGAGCTTACCATCAGCGAATTGGAAAATTTTAAATTGCCACTTACCACAACTGGAACTTCATGCCTCACTCAGCCCAAATAGAGCCTTATGGTGGAGCATTTCTTCCTTTCCCTTTCCTCCAATTCCCTTCTCTAACCCCTACAAAAACACTGCCAAACAGCTCCTCTTAAGACTTCTGCCCAGGAAAATCAGGCACCATCCTCTGAGGACTAAGGTTGATAATAATGAAGTTCAACAGTATCAAAAAGACCTCACCATATCATCAAATATTAAATTTTGGATAACATATATCTAGAAATAATATTTTGTACATTCTATTGGCTTTACTTTTTGTATAAAATTTAAAATCTGTGTATTTCATAGGGCAACCTATTGTTAAATCAGAATATTGGATTTAGGAATACTCTCATGTCCCACACACATACACATACCAACTTAGGTAACAATTAGCTTCACACCAGCCAATTTGAATTATCTGTTCCTCAGTTCTTATTTTCAAAAAGAGAAGAATCACTTCAATGATCATTTCATTTTTCAGCAAGTGAATTCTGTTTATAGTTCTTGAGAGTAGTTCAGTCCCAGAAATTTCATAAGTGTTTATAATCTTGCTTATACTATTAATTTGTGAGCCTTTCAGGAATTGGGAAAAGGCCTAGGTTTTGGAATCAAACCAACTGGGTCTTCTACCAAATCTTTTTAGGGTAACTCACTTAACTCCCTAAATCTGAGTTGCTTTATCATCTGTATGAAGATGAGGCCAGTCTTACAAAATCTGAATATCTTCATGAGGAAAAAACAAAGTAATATACACAAAATACAAAACACTATACCTGAAATGTAATGGGGTTTAATAAAACTTAGTGTATTCTTCTACCATAGTAAACAAGTTCAGGTCACATTGAAATTCTCAATTCATGGAACTTACCTGGTCAGATAAACCAGTTAAAAAAATAATATCCACTGGGGTCTGGGGATTTATCTCCATAGGATAAGTGCCTGCCTGGCAAGCATGAAGTCATGAGTTCAATCCCCAGTACCAAAAAAAAAAAAAAAAATCCATTTTGTCACTGATTATGGCCAAGCACCCTCATCACCAAGTGCCACTGATTTAGGGGCAGTTTACCATTCCACATCTCCCAGGCTTTCCAGAAGGAGATGGATTCTTAGATCTTACAGTTCCTCCATTTACTATGACCTTTCTCCTTGAAAGAAAAAAAGTCCCACTATCACTCATCTGGCTTCATTCTGCCATAACGTAGGTCTGGAAACTTCCAGAAGAGATTCAACTATGAAGATACCTTTGATTACATCTTTGTGAGCCATGCAGGTAACACTCAGCACTGAGGAGTGGAGTCTCTCAAAGTCCATCAGCCCTGGCCTAACCTTTACACACAATAAAGCCTAATCAAAGACAACCATGATAAAACAGTAAGAAAAAGTGTTACACTCTTGGGATGAGATGGTATTTCCAACAAAACACAGCTTGCATATGTATTATTCTAAAAACCTCTGGAAGAATATACAAATTGCCTAAAGAGAATAGTGGGCTGGGCAACAAAAGTTTCATTATTTATCTTTTTACACTTTTTGAACTTTTACTCTTGTGCTATATGGTCTAACTTTTGAAGGACATTTTAAAATAACTGAGTAAAAATACATAAAACTATTTTTGGAGTCCAGCTGTCACTCTGACAAAAACTAAGAAACACAGAAAACCAAAGATGCTGGTAGAATCTTCACTTAGTCCCAGCTGCTACCTAGCACAACTGCCACCATGTGAGCAGGGCCACTGTGGAGCAGGAGGCCTGGAGAAGCTTCATAACTGTGAGAAATGACATATTGTTGCTCTGAGTCACTAAGATTTAGGATAGTTATTATAATACAATAGTTACATGAAATGGAGTAAGGGGAGCATGAAAAGCAGATAAAGCTACAGACTGGATGAGATCACTAAGAAAATACTGAAAAAGACTGCCTTATTTCCACTTGAAGACAAAAGGCATGGCTACTCTATTTATCTACCTTTCTATCAGTCTTGGAAATAGAGTTTGGAAGACAGAACTTTCACCAAGGGTATCTAATTAATATGTTTGCTTGAATTTTAAAAAGAACACAGACTGGGCTGGGGATTTAGCTCAATGGTTTAAGTGCCTGCCTGGCAAGCACAAGATCTTGAGTTCGATCCCTAGTAAAAAAAAAAAACACAGACTTTCTGTGTCAGGAAATAGATATGTCTGACTTGGCTGCCTTGACATGACTTGCCTTTCACAATTCACATAAATCTGTAGTGCCAAAATTTTGAAGAAAATACATTTAAAATCTACAATATGCAACAAGATAGAAAATATGTTATTTGTGCCATTCTGGTTAATGTTTAAAGGGATATAGAATGTTAAATATTATTTTAGGATATACAAAAGTCTAAAGCCCATCTGATAGAATAGGATATACCTGTTAAAAAGAATGTGGAAATTCTTTGTGAACTGATACGAAATGATCTTCAAGAAGTATTGCTATGGCCACCGGAACTCAGCGCAAGCCCGCCTCAGGCATAAGCTGCCCCCAACCACCACCAAGGGCCCGCCCTGCCACTGGAACTCAGCGGAAAGCCCACCTAGGGGTTAGGCTGCCCCCAACCACCACCACCACTGAGGGCCCGCCCTGCCACCAGGAACTCAGCACAAGCCCGCCTCAGGCATAGGCTGCCCCCAACCACCACCGAGGGCCAGTCCTGCCACCGGGAACTCAGCACAAGCCCGCCTCAGGGATGGGCTGCCCGGAACCTCCCCCGGGGGCCAGCCCTGCCCCCAAGATCATCAGAAGATCTCAGCGGGCTCCAGTTTGTGTGAGAAAATTTGGAACTTTGCTTCCAGGTGATGAACCTTGGACTACAGCAGATTGACTATCAGTGTGGTGAGTACACCCCTAAAATAGAGGTGTAGAGGGGATAAATAGGGCCAGTAGTAAAACCCCCTACAACTAACTGTAAGACTTTGGCGTGTCTGAAAAGAGTGTGTGTGATCCCCTCCTACACATAGAAAACACCAGGCAGAGTGAAAATGACAAAATGAAAAAGCAAAATGCAGTCTCAAACATATAGTTCACTAGAAGCAAGTATAGGAGACATTGAAATAGAGGACCCCAAAAGTAACACACCGGGAATCTCTGAAAAGATAGCCAGTGAAATAAAAAAACAACTGCATCAGGCTATAGAGGAAATCAAATTAGAAGTACTCTCCCATGTAAAGGTAGAAATAACAACTTTAGTAAAGGAGTTGTTGAATGCAGCTAAAGAAGAACTAGAGAAAAAAGTACAGGAGCATGGGAAACTGATTGAAACTTTGAATGAACAATATAGAAAACAAGCAGAATTCATGAAACAAACTCAAAGAGACATCCAAGAAACAAAAAATTCTATTGAAAGTGTGCAAAACCGTGTAAAGGAAGCTGAGGATAGGATTTCAGACCTTGAGGACAGGATCACAGTTAGTGATCAGGAAAGGATAGAACTTTTAAAAATAACAAAGCAGCATGAAATGACAATCCAGAAGCTTCATGATGATGCCAAGAGCAACAATATAAGAATAATGGGCATTAGCGAAGATACAGGAGTCCAGGCAAAAGACATACATAAATTATTTACAGAAATAATAGCAGAAAATTTCCCAAACATGGGGAAAGAATCTGATATGCAGATAAGTGAGGCATATAGAACACCAAACAGTCACAATCAACATAAACCAACACCCAGACACATAATAATTAAGATCTCAGACATACAGCATTAAAAGCTGCCAGAGAAAAGACACAATTCACCTATCAAGGAAAGCACATTAGAATCATGACAGACTTCTCAGCACAAACCCTCAAGTCAAGAAGAGCTTGGAGTGAGGTATTTCAAGCCCTGAAAGAAAACAACTTTCAACCCACACTGATGTACCCAGAAAAACTTTCATTCAAATTTAATGGAGAAACAAGATACTTTCATGACAAAGAACAACTGAAGAAATTCATGTCCACCAAATCAACCCTAGAAAGAGTACTGAAAGACATACTAGACAGAGATAAAAATGACCACAATCCCCAAAACAACAACAGAAAGAAACCACCAGGTAGGATAAGCAATTAAATAGGAGGAAATGCAGAAAGAAACAACAGGAACATAACATGGCAAAGTCGAGCCAGTACATATCAGTGATATCCATAAATATAAATGGCCTCAATTCACCTATAAAAAGCAATAGATTGACAGAATGGATCAAGAAACAGGACCCCACAATACGCTGTATACAAGAAAGACATCTGATTCAAAAGAAAACTCATAGATTAAAAGTCAAAGGATGGAAAATAGTATTCTATCGAACAGGAACCCAGAAAAAAAGCAAGGGTAGCTATTCTATTTGCAGACAACGTGAACTTCAAATCTAAAATGATTAAAAGAGATAGAGAAGGTCACTACATACTTGTTAGTGGTAAAATTCAAGAGGAAGAACTAACAATTATAAATATATATGCACCAAATACAGGAGCACCCAACTATATAAGACAGATACTAATGGACATGAAAAAACAAATACACAAGAACACAATTATAACAGGGGATCTGAACAGCCCATTGTCACAAAGAAATAGATCAACTAGACAAAAAGTCAGCAAAGAAATAACAGAACTGAATCATACCTGTGAGCAACAGGACTTAGTAGATGTTTACAGAGTGTTCCACCCAATCACATCAGAATACATTCTTCTCAGATGTGCATGGGACATTCTCCAAAATAGACTATATATTATCCCATAAAACATTCTTAAGTAAATGCAAAGGTATTGAAATCATCCCATGCATAATATCTGACCCTAGCACACTGAAACTGGAAATTAATTGCAAAAGAAATTGCAAAACCTGCATAAATACGTGGAAATTAAATAACAACCTTTTGAACAACTAGTGGGCTACAGATGAAATTAAAGAGGAAATAAAACAATACCTACAATTCAATGAAAATACAGAAACAATATACTATAATCTGTGGGATGCAATGAAAGCAGTCTTAAGTGGGAAATATATTCCAATTAACTGTCATATCAAGAAAACAGAATGAGCACAAATAAACATTCTAATGCTCCATCTCAAGCATCTAGAAAAAGAAGAGCAAGCTAAACCTAAAGCTCATAGAACAGAGGAAACTGTAAAGATTAGAGCAGAAACCAGTGCAATTTAAACTAAAAAAACAATACAAAGAATTAGTGAATCAAAAAGCTGGGTGTTTTTTGAGAGAATAAACAAAATTGACAAAACCCTAGCTAAACTTATCAAGAAAAAGAAAGAAAAAAAACCCAAATTCACGCAATAAGAACTGAAAAGGGGGAAATTACAAAAGATCCCATGGAAATTCAAAAAATCATGAATACCTACTTTGAAAATCTCTACTCACATACAGTGGAAAACACAGAGGAAATGGACAGATTTCTACAAACATATGAACTACCAAAGCTCAACCAAGAAGATATAGCAGTTTTGAACAACCCAGTATCAGCTATAGAAATTGAAAATATAATTAAAAACTTACCAACAAAGAAAATCCAAGGTCCTGATGGATTCATAGCTGAATACTACAATAAATTTAGAGAAGATTTGATGCCAATACTCCTTAAACTCTTCAATGAAATTGAGAAGAAAGCAATCCTCCCTAAATCATTTGTGGAGGCAAGTATTACTCTGATACCAAAACCAGAGAAAGACCCAACCAAAAAGAAGAACTACAGGCCGATCTCACTAATGAACATTGATGCAAAGATTCTCCATAAAATACTGACAAATAGAATGCAGCAAATCATCAAGAAGACTATACATCATAACCAAGTGGGGTCCATTCCAGGAATGCAGGGATGGTTTAACATACGCAAATCAATAAATGTAATACACCACATCAACAAGAGCCAAAAACAAAAACAACACGGTCATCTCAATAGATGCAGAAAAGCTTCTGATAAAGTCCAACACATGTTCATGATAAAAACCTTTCACAAACTCGGAATACATGGTGTCTACCTCAACCTTATAAAGGCCATCTATGACAAACCAACAGCCAACACTATACTAAATGGACAAAAACTGAAATCTTTCACTTTAAAATCAAGAACAAGACAAGGATGTCCATTATCACCACTCCTTTTCAATATAGTTCTGGAAACACTAGCCAGGGCAATCAGACAAGAGAGAGAAATAAAAGGAATAAAGATAGGAAAGGAAGGAGTTAAATTATCGCTATTTGCAGATGACATGATACTCTATATAGAAGACCCATTAAAAGACTAATAGAGGTAATAAACAAGTTCAGCAGTGTAGCTGGATACAAAGGCAATGCTCAACAATCAATAGCATTCCTGTACACAAACAAAAAACTCACTGAGAGAGAAATTATGAAAATATCACCTTTTACAATAACATTTAAAAAACTGAAATACTTAGGAATCAACCTAACTAAAAATGTAAAAGACCTATATGCTGAAAATTATACTATGCTGAAAAAGGAGATTCAAGAGGATATTAGAAAATGGAAGGACATTCCTTGCTCTTGGCTAGGAATATCCAACATTGTGAAAATGGCCACACTCCCAAAACTGTTATACAGATTTAATGCAATTCCAATCAAAATGCATTGACATACCATACAGATCTTGAGAAAACACTCCTAAAATTCATTTGGAAACAGAAGAAACCTGCAATAGCAAAGGCAATTCTGGACAAAAAAGGCAAGGCAGGAGGCCTGACTTGAATCTATACTACAAAGCCACAGTGATAAAATCAGCATGGTAATGGCAAAGAAATAGACCTGAGGATCAATGGAACAGATTAGAAGATGCAAGCACAACTACAAAGACACTCAGTCACCAGATACTTGAAAAAGGGGCTAAATATGTCCATTGGAAGAAGGAGAATCTCTTTAATAAATGGTGTTGGAAAAATTGGCTCTCTACATGCCGAAGACTGAAACTAGATCCATGCATATCACCATGCACAAAACTAAAGTATAAATGGATCAAAGACCTCAATATTAAAACAGAAACACTAAATCTACTAGAAGACAAGGTAGGTAGAAGTTTTGGAGGCATAGGGGTAGGCAGAGAATTCATGAACCAAACGCAAACTGCGCGGGAAACACTTCAAAAAATCAACAAATGGGATCTCACATTATTGAAAAGTTTCTGCACTTCAAAGGAAATTACCAACAGAGTGAAAAGAAAACCAACAGAGTGGAAAAGAATTTTAATTAGCAATCCCTCAGACAAAGGACTTGTGTCCAGAATATATAAAGAATTGAAAAACATCAAGCCCCCCAAATTCAAAGACCCTCTCCAAAAATGGGCATCTGAGATGAACACACAGTTCTCAGAGAAAAATATACAAATGACAAATAAATACATGAAGAAATGTTCGCCATCACTGGTCATTCGAGAAATGCAAATTAAAACAGCATTTAGATTTCACCTTACTCCAGAAAGAATAGCTGCCATCAAGAAATCAACTGATAACAAATGTTGGTGAGGCTGCGGGGAAAAAGGAACACTGCTCCACTGTTGATGGGAATGTGGACTGGTGCAATCATTATGGAAATCCATATGGAGAATTCTCAGAAGACTAGGATTGGAAGCCCCATTCAATCCAGCTATCCCCCTCCTGGGTATTTTCCCCAAAGAACTGAAAAGTTCATATCATAGTGATATATGTGCAGCCATGTTCATAGCGGCACAATTTGTGATAGCTAAATCCTGGAAACAACCAAGATGCCCATCAACTGCAGAGTGGATGAAAAAGATGTGGCATTTTATACAATGGAATATTACTCAGCTATAAAAAAGGATGATCTTAAGGCCTTCATAGGCAAATGGAGACAACTTGAGACTATCCTCATTAGTGAAATAAATAAGAATCATATTTATAAATATCATATTGTGTCTCTAGTGTAAAAAGTAAATAAGAACAACAAGTGTAATAAAACCAAAATGTGTAATTGCTATTGTAAAAAAGAGAGGAAAAGAAAGTGCTCTAAGGGATATAACTGCATGTATATTTGAGTGTGTAAAATAGATGACCATATTGCTGAATCTTTGTTGGATCTTTGAGCAAAACTGTTTGTAGTCTGACTGTTTGAATATTTACTATGTACCCTTTAACTTTGTAACTTGAACAACTACATCCAGGATGACAGTATGTAATTTATAAATTACTGATTTCTTAGTGGGGCTTTTTCTCACTCTCCTTTTTCTGTCTTTCTTTTAGAATTCTGTATTGTTGCTACCCTTTTTTCTGTTTTGTTTTTTTTCTCTTCTCTTTAAATAAAATTTTTAAAATGTATAATTCCTATTGTAAAAACAGAGGAAATAGGAAGCGCTATAAAAGATATAGCTGCATGCATGTTTTGGTGTGTGGGACTGATGACCATATTTCTAGGTTCTTGTTGGATTGTTGAAAAGATCTGTTTCACTCTCACTGCTTTAGTGTCCACTTTGTGTGCTTTAATTCTGTAATCTGAATAACTATTCCAAAAGAACAATATGTACTTTATCAACTAGTGATTTCTTACTGTTTATCTTCTTTTCTTGAAATTTTGTACTATTTCTACCTTTTTCCTGGTTTTTTTCCTCCTTAAATAAAAAAAAAAGAAGTATTGTTACGCTTTAAATGCAAAGTGTGGAGCAGTATACAGGTTGATTGCTCACTACTTCAAATGCTAGAGACTAGAAGTCTATGAGATTTCACTTACTCTAATTTTCTACCATTTTGCCAGGTGACAATTCCTAATCCAAAAATTGAAAATCTGGATTGCTGTAAAATCCAAAATTTTCAGGGCATTATTGTGCAAATCAGGTTTTGTATTTGAATATGACCATTCTGTTTTCATGAGGGTCAAAAAAAGCATAGACTAAGATTTGCTCATATTTGCCAAATGAAACACAGAAAGGATTCACAAGAAACTAAAAGAGGAAACATAATTCAACAGCTGCAAGGTGATGCAAAGAGAAACAATATAAGACTGCTAAGTGGCAATGAAAAATCAGGGGGTCAACACAAATATCATAAGACTATTCACAGAAATAATAGCAGAAAATTTTCCCAACATGAGAAAAGATTCTGATATGCAGGTAAAGGTGGCATACAGAATCCCAACTAGCCATAACCAAAATAAATCTTCACCCAGGCATATAATAATTAGGATCTCAGAAATTCAGCACAAGAAGAGAATACCACAAGCTGTTAGAGAAAAGAAAGAGGTCACTTGCAAAGGAAAGCCCATTGGAATCACAGCAAACTTCTCAACACAGTCCTTCAAGTCAAGAAGCACTTGGAGTGAAGTATTTCAAGTCCTGCAGGAAAACATCTTCTGACCCAGATTGATGTACCCTGCAAAGCTATCTCTGAAAATTGATGGAGAAGTAAGATACTTCCATGACAAAGAACAACTGAAGAAATTCATGACCACCATACCAACACTACGAAGAGTACTGAAAGTTACTCTAAAAGAAATAAAGATAACTACAAGTCCAACAACAAGAGCAGAAGGAAACCATTAAGCAGAGCAAACAATTAAACAGAAAAAGCAGAAAACTAACAAGAGAAAGATAACATGACAGGGAAAGGTCAGTACATATCAGTTATATCCATCAGTGTAAATGGTCTAAACTCACCAATGAAAAGAAACAGACTGGCAGAGGGGATTAAGAAACAAAATGCTCTGAACAAGAAACAAAATGCTGTGAACAAGAAACACATTTACCTCAAAAGGAGATTCATAGACTAAAAGTCAAAAGATGGAAAACAACACTCCATGCTACAG